>SNQJ01S0048471.1:61697-76007 GCA_010110895.2 Picea sitchensis
AAATACAGACCCCATAGCCCAATGGATGTGTAGACTGTCTCAACCAATTTATAAACCACTTTTACAACACAACACACTCGTGGCTTTACCTAGCCTAATATCTAAACTAAAAACAAAGCTAAATTTTATAGAGAGATCCCTCTTTGAAGCTGGAAGGGCTAGATCCTAGCTTTAAAAGAGGTTGGTTAAGGTTATCCTTTGTAGATTTCTTCTTTTTCAACCTCTAGGAAATTTACCATGTGCTAACACCAAGAACCTGATTTTACAACTCTACAACATGCAAGTAAATGAGTTGATGTTGAGCATGATATAAATTGTTTGATTACCAGTCATTGAGGTATACCATTAACATATGTGAGGGGATCCACCAATGACAAAAATGGACCCTAAGTTTCCTAGTACAATCTAGCGAGTTTGAATAGAGGATATGATCTCTATCATTCATAGAATCAATTAATCAGGAGTCAATGATGTAAACCCATTTTCGATTGCAAGGAATATTTCCATTGAGGACTACAAGCCCCATGGTACTAGATGGTTTCTAGATCCCTCTCCTAGATAATGTGTTGAAGTTCATAGGAAGAGATCCATTGAAGGATGGCCTTAATTTATCCCCCATAAATCAACATGAAACATACACTGAGAGATTATGTGAAGATAAATATTCACCAAGTACAACTAACATAGGGATGGACGACTCATATGATCGACTCAGGCTAACTTCCCTTGAACATACAGCATGACATAATGATGACCCGGTAGCATGACTCAAGAGGACCATTGATATAGTGCAACAATGCATGAGGTATTGAAGCATTCTCCATAATGAATGGAAGAGTAACCATCCAGAGGATCAGATGTGACTCATATTTATGGTATACAACTTCTAGGAAAGATATAACCCAACTGTATGGCAATGACACAAATAGGTGTAATGTTCAAGGGTGACACAACTGACACTGGATATTTTATAAAGACATATCGATGGTAAAAAAAAAATCCTCACTATTTTTATTTGATTATCTCCTTCATGGTTTAATGAGAATGAAAGAGAGATAAAAGTGTGCACAATAGTGTCTTTTTCGTTCATATTTTACAAGCCCGAAAAAGAGGTAAAATTATACTCCTGAGGTTTTGTTTTCATAGTTTAACGAGCATGAAAAAGACTTAAAATTTTTCTCATAAAGGTGTATTTTTCATGATTTAATGAGAATGAAAAAGAGGTCAAAGTAATCTCATATAGAGAGAATAAGTGCCTTAACAACATGCATCTATGTTCCAAGTACAATGAACCGACCTAAGAAAAATGAATGCAAACTAGTATGGAAAGTGATTTCCACTCATAGAAATAGTTTTATCCATGGGTAAAGGGTCACAAAATAGAGGAAAAATAATGCAAGTGGTGAGAGGTCAAGTGTCACTACAATGGAAGTAAGTGGGATTAAGAAAAACAACAATGTAGTGGTAGTCACCAAGATCTCAGAAGCAAATTCATATGTGACCATAAGTAACATAAAATAGTGGGAAAACCCTCAAGATATGGCCAGAACATAGATGAAGAGAGAAGAATAAAGTGAAAATTCAAGTCACGGTGGGTCTACAGGATGGCTCCCAGGCCTACAAGTAATCACAACATGTGAACTAGATGGAAATTAGGTTGCTAAACAGGGTTCCCATGAAGGGTAGGCAATATTTTCCAAGTTACAACGTGCAAAAATGGAGTGGATAATGTTGCAACCTAGAAAGATCGAACCTAAATAATTATGACGACAAAGAGGATGGTTATTAATGCAAAGTGATGTCACAGGAAAAAACATATCCCTATATTCCAATTTGAGACATGTACTCCTATTTCAGTGGATGTCTCCATAGAAAATGCCACACAAAACATCACCAAGTCTTGTAAAACGCATCCAAAAATACTAGACCTGGGGTTAAACTGCATAGTGAAATATCAAAAGAAACATTTTTTTTTGGATTTTTTGGATATGATATATGCAAAACAAAAATCACTCACACCACACACCTATACACAAGGCACTACACATCCTGATTCTTTACGTAAAGTAGAGCCCATGGATAGGCTTAGTCCAATGATCCTTATCATCATCGATGAACTCATGGGCCATTGTCATCATCATGTGGCACACTATGCCAAATTTCTATGTATGAAGAGACTCACCGTGAGTATTTTAGTGAGTTATTGTAGCTCCTTGATGATGCACATCAAGACACAAACGAGGTATGAAATGTGGATCTTCGAGGTAACTAAGAGCATATAATTCAATGGTAAGTTTTGAAAAAGAAATCTGAAGCTGAAAATGGTCAAGACTAGGAATTTCATTGGATGCCCCAGCAAATGCCCCCAATCCTAGTTCAAAACTCAACATGTTAACCCTTATAGGTTATGAATTAGGAAGGATAGATGATCGTTGATGCCCATATTCATTTGTCTTATCAATGGAATCCATGAATTCCAAGATGGTCTCTTCTGAAGGAAACTTGAAATCGTGAAAATCATTACAACATGGAGAGTTAACAACCTGTGTTGGTGAAGTAGGTTGAGCACACTCCATATGAGGATGGACTTGTTGACCAGTGTGAGTTTATGCTAAGGAGATCATCAGGGAGAAAATATTGACCATTGTGAGAAGCATTCTAGCACCATAAGGCTCAAATTCCTCTAGACAAGGAACCACCCAAGGATAGAAATACCCAAGCGATCCACTAGTAAATGAAGATATCATATTGATTGGAGCAACAATCGTAGTAGGAGGTGGAGGAGGAAGGGGAAATGTACCCATCATCAAGGAGTCTTTGAACATCCCCACACCAACACTTTTGTAAGTGTTGTGGGAATAACTAAAAAAGTGTATATTAGAACCTACATTGGTGATCCAAGTGGGTATCAGTGGCCACCCACCTTTTCCAACTGGCTCAAAACAGTTTTTTGGCAATTTTGATAATTTACTATTTTTAGCAGTTTTTCGGCTCCTGAAGCTTCCGGAGCCGTTTTGAGGCCCTAAACGATGATTTTGGGAAAACAGGGAGAAACATGGAATTTCCTTCCATATTGCCCCTAAAATGAATCTCCTCGAGGATACCTTTCCCACGGGCTATCATGCACCTAAAACGAAGATCGTATGCAAAAGTTACGACCCCGGGAAGTTGATGTACTAACTTACCCAAACAGGGCCCACATGACTTTTGGCACTTCATCTCCTAGGGTTAGGTTTTTGGATGTCTAGGTTTTTTGGCATTCCTATTTATTGTAAAAACATCTTCAGAGCCTCATTGTAATCATATTCTTGCGAATGAGCGCAGTCGTCACAACGCTTCTCAGAGATAAGTCGTCACCATTCCAGCAATCTTGTTTTCCGCTGCATTTTACAGTTTCAACTTATTTCCTTATTGAATAGAAAACCAATTTTACTGTATCTCTATTATTTTGTGTTAAGTACCTATTAATAATCTATAGTCATTTCATTATACTCATAAAATATGGATCAATCGGTTCTAAGTTCTGGGGTCAACAACAATCATCTTGTATAACTAAGTGTTCCCAAGTAGCAAATTGCACTCCAAAGGAGCATCGACCACCTCCACCTCAATGGAGACAGTATTTCCACCTAACTCAATAGGAAATGTGGTGATAATACCATGAGGCCTTCAACATGGAGTTAGATAGGTTGAGCTTTGGAGAGACAAAGGATTTACAATAGGAAATGGACATAATGCAAGTCAAGGAACCTTTATCAATCATTGTGTTGAAGATGTTTTTCCCATTTACTCTCACTTTAATCTAAAAAGTGATTTGGTGGGAAAGATGATTATGATCCTGGTCCATGTCAAATGAAATCAAACTAGATTCTGATGGATCCACTCTACCTATCGCAAACAATAAATATTTCTAATGTGTGGGGAATATTTGGAGGACTTATAAAGTAGACATGGAACATGGTTCCTAGGCCAAATCTTCCACAATGTTGTAGTTGTGGGTGTCCCATGTATTCGTATTATGCATCAATCATTAAAGAACATTAATGGGTGGGAGAAGAAATGTGTCAAAGGATGGCTTCTCTATGTAGAGAATGCCACCAGACTGGGAAGAGGACGTGGGCTCCTAATTCGTAGGACCTACCTCATGATTATCATAGTTACATGATTGAGTTTGTAAGGAAATTGTATGATAAAACATCATAATGTTGGTGGATGAGGAATATCCATGGAAATGAGGGGTACCTACCATGCCCCCTTGTGGAGGGGTAGGATTTGATGCAACCAGTTTTTGTGGCTGAGGGGGGAAATGATGAGTTAAGATAGCAGGCTACTAGGAATCCTTATTTTTGGTAAGGTATTGATGAATTTCATCCTTCCTAAGAAACTAATGAGTGGGATGGTCCTCATTAAATATTGTGCAAGGGAACTGACTATTTTTATTCGTGTTTGTTCCTTCCCCTGTATTGTTTTGGGATTGAGGGGATCCACATTCATTGTTGGAATTCTTATTTTTTTTCTTCATCTTCCCCACGGGTTTTCGAGGATTCTTCGGTTGTGTGGATTGCACCAAATTAACCTTGGAGGGTTGAATAGAATCCTAAGTAATTTGGGTGGTGGGTGGAGTATTTAGTGGGTTTGAAGAAATGTTCATGTTAATTAATTATCTATCTAACTTACCCACAGATGCGGTGGAAATAGAACCAACCATGCCATCAGCATGGGGTCTTGGGTTCAACCTATGAGGATATTTTGATGGAATTAAATCATGTGGAATGATATTGTATACTGTGCCAGAAAGAAAATAAATGAGATATAAATGATGGGCATGTAATATATCTTTCTCTTTTGAAGCCACCCCTTACATAAAAACATCCTTGGAAATAGGTGGAAAGAGGGATTTGGTGAACCACTCCAAGATGAGTTGGTAGTGAATTTGGGCCTCGAACATTATACACATTTTTCTCCACTCATGATTTGTAATATTCCATGGATATTCCACTAGAATAGTTTGTCACAACATATATGATAAATAAAACTAAAATCAACACTATGAAGGTTAAATTCCTTTAGATTCCAAAATATTTAGTTACTAATTTTTTACTTGTGTATGAAATAGATAAAATGCAAAAAATAAGGAATGGTAAAATAAATCACACACCATCCACAAAATAACACAAATATTTTCTCTAGGAAATCCTTACGGGAGAAAATCTAGCTAGAAAGTGAGGTTTCTCTACTCTCTTTTCTCTGGTATGGAAATAATGCAAGTACAAAGGAGAAGGAAATATCTATGGAGTTCCCTAAAACATGTGGCCTATTAGGCTGCTACAGAATATTAACCCCCTCTATTATGCTCTCTAATTTCATTATCCATGTTGTTTTGAGTTGTTATGGAACAAAATACAATAACTTAGAATGGAACCCCTTCTCCTCCTAGCGGCTTGGTATTTAACATATCCCGATAGCCATATAGAAGTATGGTTTTGACTTCCTCAACCCTCAATTTTGATAGGGTTTTGGACATTATAGAATCTTATTGAAATTACATACATGACTAGCCCCATATTTGTGAGTAACATGGGGATGATATGGAATCCTCTCGTACCATGGTGTTCAACCCATCAGGTCAACTTGTGGGAGGCATAAATTTTCATACGAGCTTCGATTAACATGATTTTTTCACTATTGGAAAGGTATTGATGTGTAAATATCATCATGGGATCCAAAATATTTCTAGGAAAGTTTTTGCGCCAAAAAATTGTTGGACAATTGATTGTCATTGATGTCAACCCTTAAGATTGATTTCAACCCTTACAGAGGCCCATAGATGTTGGAAAGATGATTGAAATTTGTATGATCAATATTGATGGTAAGTTAGTTGGGTACATTTGATATAGTCTACATGTAGCCCCAAAGGTGTGGTTATGAGAACCAATGTTGATTGAGGATTTTGATCATGAAGGACAATGTAACTGCAGGTAAGACTATTATATATGGATAGTACATTTTGTTTCATTTCCGGTGATATGTGGAATGCCATGTGGTTCCTCACGGTTATGGAGATATGGCCCTGTAAAGTTGGAAGCCCCAAAGAATGGTTAAGAAGCGTTATTTGGTTACAAGTCAATGAATCAAAAGGGTAAATGCGTTGCAACAAGAAATATATAGAAGCCCTAAGTTTAAGGGAATAAGTTACCTAGAAAAAGTATAAATACCCCTCAAGGAGTCATTCACAAGCACACTCACACACTTACATTGAATATCTATCTAGTGAATTGTTATGGTCTAGTGATTTTATTATGGTCTATTTTGGTCTTTTGGTGAATACGACAGGATGTCTAAGGCAGTGAAGAAAGTTCAAAAAAAGAGTGATATTTTTGGAGTTGTAGAAGGAAATGGTTTTTGAAAAACCCTAATTACTAATATCCTCGTGGGTTGCACTATATTTATCAAGAGAGGCATCCTCGTGGGTCATCTAGTGTTTGTATAGCGAGGCACTTACAGAATTGAGATAGCATGTTGGTACTAGGTTGTTGAAGGTATGAAGAAGTTATAGGTAAATTTACAGAGTAAAATAAAATCTACATGATTAGAGGTAAGGGTTAAGGCTTATGGTTTTGGTGTTATGGTACATGCATGGTGATGATAGTATATGTTATGGTACATGCATGGTGATGTTAGCATGTGATTTGGTGCATCTTGGAAAGGTTATGGTACATTGATTAGAGGCATTAGTGGTTGGTTTGGTTTCTGGTTTGGTTACATTTTATGGTGCATATTTGAGGCTTGGTATATTGTATCTTGGTGCCATTTAGGAGCATGCTTGAGGAATTGGTATATGACTTGACAAACATTGTACATGTTGGTTTGAGATCTACTTGTTGAGATAAAGTTCTTGGTCTATTGGTATATGGTTCATGGTTGATGATATGGTACAAGATTGATGCTTGATATGGTATATGGTTGAGATACATTTCTTGGAATATGGTTTGTTGTACATGGTATGGTATATGGTATGGTACATGTGTTGATATGCATGATTGATGTGCATGGTTGGAACATGGTTGGTACATATTGATGTGCATGCACATTGTTGAGGTACATTGTTGGTACAAGTGTTAATGATACAGATGTTGGTGCATGGTTGATGCACTTATTGTGGTACAAATGGTGATACAGGTTTGATGCATGGTTGATGCATGGTTGAAGCATGGTATAGGTTGGTACTTGGTTGAGACACATATCTTGTGATGGTATGTGGTGATGTTGGTACATACTTGGTAGAGGCATGTGTTGGTCATGTTGAGCATATCATTTGAGATATTCTCTTGGTGATCTAGTCATGAGGTGCATGTGTTTGAGAGTGGATCTAGTTTCGTGGATGAGAAAGTGACAAGTTGGATAGGTTGAAGTAAAAGTGACAGTGGCAATGAAGTGGTAGTGATAGTGACATATTTTGTGGCAGAATCTGTGATAGTTGGTGTACACTTATATATCAGGGTGGGAGGATGGGGAAAGGAAATGGGGTTGTATCTTCCTTCTTATTGGAGTTGGATAATTAGTGATTTGGAGCTTCATTCAGGTTGGAGCCTGAGAACTAGGTGGTTGGATCCATAGAACCCAAGGGGTTGTAGCCTCCTTCTAGTTGGAGCCAGAGAATTCAGGGAGTTGTATCTTCCTTCGGGTTGGAGCCTGTAAATAGGGGGTTGTATCTTCCTTCGGGTTGGAGCCTGTAAATAGGGGGTCGTATCCTCCTTCCAATTGCAGCTAGAAAATTTGGAAGGTAGGATTAGGGGACGTGATCCTCCTTCCAATTGCAAATGAAAATTTGGAAGTTGAAAGCCCCTATGAATGAATTCTGATATATATGAAACCATTATGTGGTTGTAAATTGCATTTTGGTTTCCCACTTAACATCGTATTGTGATCTCGATGTGATGTTGCTTATTTTATATTGTTTGTGATATATATATATATATATATTGGATGCATCTATAGATGATACATTGATGATATATTGTTGAACATTGTTGTTAAAGTGAAAGCAATATATATTATGGTTAAAAGTGGTATAAATTCTCATATATTGATTCACTTCCAGAGCCTCTCGGTATTCCAACAATTAGTATCAGAGAAGGTTCCTTCAAGGAAACAATTTAACCACTGGAATGAGATCATGAAGGAGTTCATGGAATACAGTGAGAATGGAGTGCCAGTATTTAATGGTCTGAAGTATGAAATGTGGAATATCAGGATGAAATTTTGTAAAGGAACATGGATACGATATTTGGAAGTTAGTTGTGACAGGATACAATGCTACAAAGAAACCTAATATTGCAGCCAAGAAGGAATTGAAAAAGAACAACAAAATAGAAATGAATTTCATCATGGAAGGACTATGTGATTCAAAAAAGGACAAAGTCCCAGAGATGACAAGATTTGCAATAGCATGAGAAAGAAAAGAAGAGAAGGTGAATAAATAATGGGCCCAAATTATTGTACTTTCAATAATTATAGTGCAAGATAAATCCAAAGGAAGAAAAAAATAAGTCATAGTTTAGAGGGATGATGAGTCTACAAATGAAGACGAAGATTACTCCACATCAGAGCAGGTATTTTTATGAGCCACCCGGCTTCGAGAATTCTAGGTAAATATGTATGTTGAATAGGGGGAGTCCATGTAGTAGATACTACATATCATAGAACTATCTTCAGTATAGGTTGTTCCAGACATGCAAATTTTGGTTTGCAGATAGAGAAGACCAATGGACACATTTGATATGTGATGATCATTTGCAGTCGTGAATCCTTCATAATAGTATAGTGACAGATGGGTCAGAATTAAGGATAGTTGAGTAGTAGAGTTATCGACATATATGGGTTCGTGAGATGCTTAGTAGTGGCTTAACAATTGGAATCAGTTGAAATCAGTTAGTCACATAAAGAAAGTAGTTAAAGGCACAACATAACAGGGAAATAGAAACCATCAGCAGAAGTGATATCATCAGAAGGATATTGTTCAACAGTATGGGTCACATGGATAGGATGGATTTGTAAGACACTTGGTAGGATTGGAAAAATATATGTCAGTGGATGAGAACATGATTTCATGACAAATTGGTTCATAGACTAGCTCAGGGATTGATTCAAAGATTGGTTCAGAAATCAATTCAAAAATTGATTCAGAGACTAAATCAAAGACAAATGGATAATTATGATAAATGAAACATTTGAATTCTTAAATTTTGAATGATTTTTATATATTTCAGTGATTTTCATGAGGAAGCACAATAATGGACAAAAACTCCAAAAAGGTAAATAGGTACAGGAAGACCTACATTTGATCTACACAACATCTTGCAGAGAAATCAAAGGGGAGATAAATGGTCAAAGAAGACATCATAAGAGTGATGATAGGGGGAGAAGCCCCAAGGGAGAGTTCAGATAGGAATAGAAGTATCAGAGAGAGTTACCCTTTGTCAGAGGGAAAGAGAGAGTAATCAGAGGAATGGAAATTTAGAGATGGAACAAAAGCATAGAAATGCAGAGAAAGATTAGAGGCATGAAGACGGGGGGGGCATCCCCAAGGACAGTTTATACAAGGGGAGTAGACCCAAGGAGAGATACCCTTTTACATTGATGTCAAAAGGGGAGAGTGAGAAACATTGATGAGGAGCGATGATCATAGGGGGAGCATGATCATGAGTTTTGGCATGTCTAAGTGTTTCCATCAATGCCAAAGGGGGAGAATGTTGGACAGTTGGTTGCCATTGATGCCAACCCTTATATATTTATGTCAACCCTTGGAGAGGTCTATAGATGTTGGATAGATGATTGACATTTGTATGATCAATATTGATAGGGAGTTAGTTGGGTATATTTGATGTAAGTCTACATGTAGCCCCAGAGGTGTGGTTATGAGAACCGAAGTTGATTGAGGATTTTGGTCATGAAAAATGGTGTAATTGCAAGTAATACTATCATATATGGATAGTACATGTCATGTCATTTCCGATGATATGTGGAACACCACATGTTTCCTCATGATTAACGATATATGGCCTTGTAAAGTTGGAAGCCCCAAATAATGGTTAAGAAGCCCTAGTTAGTTACAAGTCAATGAATGAAAGGATAAATTTGTTGCAATAAGAAATCTCTAGAAGACCTAAGTTTCAGGGAATAAGTTACCTAGGAAATTTATAAATACCCCTCAAGGAGTCATTCACAAGCACACTTGAATATCTATCTAATGAATTGTTGTGGTATAGTGATTTTGTTATGGTCTATTTTGGTCTTTTGGTGAATATGATAGGAATTTTGAGGTAGCAAAGAAAGTGCGTAAAAAGAGAAAGATTTTTGGAGTTGTAGAAGGAAAGGGTTTTTTAAAAACCCTAATTACTAAGATCCTTGTAGGTTGCACTATATCTATCAAGAAAGGCATCCTCGCAGGTCATCTAGTGTTTGTCTAGTGAGGCACTTACAAAATTGAGATAGCATGCTAGCACCAGGTTGTTGAAGGTCTAAAGATGCTACAGGTTAGTTTACAGAGTAACAGAACAGCTACAAGATCAGAGGTAAGGGTTAAGGCTTATGGTTTTGGTGTTATGGTACATGCATGGTGATGATAGTGTAACGTCCCCAGCGTTACAGCCACGAGTGAGGCCAATTTTTTATTTTTTTTTTAAGATTTAAGGGGCAAGAAGGAAACGACGACAAAAGTTTGACCACACCACAGATGACGAACAAAAGTACACAACACAAGCAACAGGAAACTACAACACCACGCACAGGCACAAGGGAAACCGGGCAAAACAGGCACAAAATAACCAGGAGTAACGACTAACTGCCCGACGCAACAAGACACGCCTACAATCTAAGGGACAACTTCCCCTTCCCGACATAACTATGTTGATGAACAATACTAGAACCTCAAGGCGTGTGAACCAACGCATGAGCCCAAGTCAACATACAACTCTCAGCCACACTCACATGGTAGGCACCGACTCCAACCAAGATATCATTCACCGCTAACCCATAAGGTGCACCATGATCCCCACATCAGGAATCATGTCGTTCCTAGGTGATAGATGCGTCAATAACCTTGGCGCAAACATAAGCTATCTGGACGAAGGACTCTAGAAAACTCCGACGCGCTAGGAACCGAAAACTGACTGGGAGACTATACCTACCCCCACACTAAATGTCGACGAGACACAAAAGAACGAAGAAAAGAGGTGACGCCAGCCCACACGACATCGTCCCCGACCCCACCAATCACCCAGACTAACCGTTCCATGATTACATTGTAATTTAACATGAGTTGTCATTCTAGACGGGGAACGTCTAAGTTGTAACTAGTCATTAATGCACCCACTAATTTCATGTTAATACAATCAATCTAGCAATTCTAAGTAATCAATACTCAAACTATAATTATAAATACAATCTAACCTCAATTATAATCAATTTAGCAAGTCTAAAATTGGAAATCTAGTCTTTACTCACGAATCAAATGTTAATCATTGTTACAACCTAAATGGACAATTCTATAATAATCCAAATCTCCATCCGACTAGCCATTAACTTAGATAACAACATTAACAAACTTAATGTAGAACGCTACCATTATAACCCTTATGAACAATTTAAACCTCAACATGTAGTCTAACTATATTGGTCGATCTAATAATACTAGTAGTTCGTTAACATTGAGAAGGAAACTACTAACTATTAACATTGTTGGAGCAATTCAACAAGGAAATTAACATGGCAGTTATGTAACAATTAATATAGAAATAACAAGGTGAATAACACGACTGTTGTCCATTTAACTCGATGTGGCAATTAGTTATTAAGAAGAGATTCACTAACCATTAACTTGTTGTAGCAATAACATGGAAATTAATATGATAATAAACATAACAATTATCATAGCAGATAACAAGGCATTTAACATGACTGTTGACCATTTAACTCACTATGGAAAATACTCATTAAGAATAAATCCATTGTCCATTAACTCGTTGTAGCACATAACAGTAAAAACACAGTGCACAAATGGTGGCAAATCGAGGTCATTCCAGCAACAGCACAATCACAGTTTTAAAGGAAAAACGTTGTTCCATACGTCAGCAAAACACAGTACACAAATTTAATGGCAACGTGCCCAGTCGACAAGAAACTCAACAATTAAAGGAAAATGTATCCAATAAACATCAACACAGTTCATCATATAAGGGCAAACACGGTCACATATTAAAGGCAAAATCATGGTCATTTACTGCAAAGTCAGTTATGATTTAAAAGGCTAAAATCGTGGGCAATTTCAATAGCAACTCGGTCAATTTTTAAGTATCAATTCCAACAAGTCAATTTATGATTCAAATGGCTAAAATCATGGGAAATTTCAATAGCAACTCAGTCAACATTTAAAAGACAAAAATGTGGGCATTCCACAACATCTCAATCACAAATTAAATGACACAAATCATGGGCAAATAAACAGCATATCAGTCTACCTTCAAAAGAAAAAAACATGGGCATTCCACAACATTCTCAGTCACAAATTAAATGACAAAAATCATGGGCAAATAAATAGCATATCAGTCTACCTTTAAAAGACAAAAATGTGGGCATTCCACAGCATTCTCAGTCATGAATTAAATGACAAAAATCATGGGCAAATAAACAGCATATCAGTCTACCTTTAAAAGACAAAAACGTGGGCATTCCACAGCATTCTCAGTCATGAATTGAATGACAAAAATCATGGGAAATTCAACAGGAAGACGCAGAGATCATTTCTCTGGAAAATTCGTGGATAAGAACAACAATCTCAATCACATTTAATGGTAAAAATCGTGGGCATTCAACAAGAATATGCAGAGGTCATTTAATTGGAATTTGTGGGCATTCATAGGAATCCAATAGCAGTAAGTTTTTAATGCTTAACTCAGTCTTCAACAAGGGAAAAAATCGCCGCAGCAGTAAAACGAAATGCAGTCCAGAGAGGGGAAAATTGCCAGGAAAGAGGTAATAAAAAAAAATAGAAATTCTTAAGTGCAAGACGCAGACTTAGAAATTTAATTGTTTTTCCATTGCCGGAATGCCAAATGTAAAAATCCAAGCATGAAGTCATTCCGTTTTTCCATTTCTAGAATACCAAATAATAAAAAGCAGACATGAAATCATTTTGTTTTTCCATTTCCAGAATACCAAATATAAAAAATGCAGACATGAAATCATTTCATTTTTCCATTTCCAGAATACCCAATAAAAAAAAATGCAGCCATGAAGTCATTTCATTTTTCCATTGTCAAAACACCAAATATAAAAAGCAGACAGGGAATCAATTCATTTTTCCATTGCCTTAATACCAATACAACATAGACAACAGTAAGAGAAATGCAAGGATCCAATGGGAAAAGTCATGGAAATGATCACAGGGATTCTATAAGTCAAGGCACAGAGAAAAACCAACCAGGACTCGAGATAATCCATATGAAGAGGTATTTTCCAGATGGTAAAATCAACAATCATCCAAGGACAAGAACAGAGGTAGACGTATGACAAGAACGTCCTTCACTCATCATCCATGCATAGAAAAGCAGGGCGTTGAGATCCATAGGTCTATTAACGCTGAAGCGACAACCGTAGATCAAGCTCCTGGCCAACTGCTCAGGCGAGGACTGATGAGCTAGGGACGAAGGGAAAAAAAACCACAAACTTCACAAATCAATACACCCAAGGCAGTCAAGACATGTCAGGAATCGAAGGCCATGGGAGCCAATCGATCATCGAGCTAGGCTAAGGAAAATTCAATCAACAACTAGAACGCTAGATAATCAATTCACTTACCCACTAAAAATGCATATCCAAAGCATATTACTTCTACAATCTACCATACAAAATGAAGAAAGTGTATCATTTCCTGATCGTCCGTTCTAAGTTGATGTCCCACCTGCTCTGTGCAACACCCGCATGTCGACCAATGAGACTTTATCAGTACCTCCCAGTCAATGTTAGGGGGTACTCTTCTTCCCTCGTAGCCCCCTGAGCTGCAAAGGGGCCACGCACGCTAACCAGAGAATCAGCTAGCTCCCATCTCGCCTCACAAGGTCGAGCTACCACTCCTCACCAAGTTGGGTATCCCAACTCCCACAAGCTAAGTCATTCAAGTAGAGATTTATGCAGTGTAACATTACGCAAATAGAAAATATCCTTCATCCTTCTCGTCCCTTCAATATATAGAGTTTTGAAGTCCCTTACTTTCCCAAATCCCATTTTATTTAAAGTTTAACAAATTAATTC
>SNQJ01S0048471.1:77307-95265 GCA_010110895.2 Picea sitchensis
TACTTCTACAATCTACCATACAAAATGAAGAAAGTGTATCATTTCCTGATCGTCCGTTCTAAGTTGATGTCCCACCTGCTCTGTGCAACACCCGCATGTCGACCAATGAGACTTTATCAGTACCTCCCAGTCAATGTTAGGGGTACTCTTCTTCCCTCGTAGCCCCCTGAGCTGCAAAGGGGCCACGCACGCTAACCAGAGAATCAGCTAGCTCCCATCTCGCCTCACAAGGTCGAGCTACCACTCCTCACCAAGTTGGGTATCCCAACTCCCACAAGCTAAGTCATTCAAGTAGAGATTTATGCAGTGTAACATTACGCAAATAGAAAATATCCTTCATCCTTCTTGTCCCTTCAATATATAGAGTTTTGAAGTCCCTTACTTTCCCAAATCCCATTTTATTTAAAGTTTAACAAATTAATTCAAAAAAACTCTTCCCCGTACATGTGTCACCCATCCCCTTCTTTCCTCCATAAATTAATTTCTTTAATTAATTAATTACCCTTATTTCCCTCACCCACCTAGAGTTCCTCCTAGAATCTCTCCTAAGCATCCCCAAATTCTCTTACAGTTTTTAATGACTTTCCCCATTATTAATTTGCTAGTTCAGTTTAAAATTAGAAAGTTCTTAAAGGTAGATACCTTACTAAGTTTGACTTTCTTCTTTTTCCCTTGTGTTTCCCTTTTCTTTTTATGTTTCCCTCTTTTCCTAGTTTCCTAATTATTCTAGATTTCCCTCTTTCCCCTTTTCATTTAGAACTCAATTTGGTAGGTGTAGAAATTAACTTTTAATTATCATAATATAATAAAATAATAATAATTATTATTATTATTTTAGTTTTTTTTAATATATATATATATATATACTTATTTATAGAAAGAGAGAGAGATTATTTTTCCCTTTTTTTTTTTTAATAAAGGATAGAGAAAATTCTACTACTAGTAAATTAGACCTAGACTTTAATTTTCGTGGGCGACATTTTATTAGGGAATTTGTTTTAAAAAAATTCTCATCACATTATTAGTCCTAAGGCCATCTGGGTTCATTCATTTATCATTAATAACAAGACGTTCCCTTCAGGACACACTAGGTGCTCCAAGGGTGCCACTCGCCTCACATGTTTCACGTGTGTGACGTGTCCTTCAGGACGCACTATGTGCTCCAAGGGTGTCACTCACCTCTTTCCATTTTTCTTGCGCGATGTACCATTCAGGACACACCACGTGCTCCAAGGGTGCCACTCACCTCTTGATTGACTTGGTAGACATCAAAAACCCCTGGAGTCAATACTTCGCCAGGTGAACTTGTAGGAGACTAAGGGCCTCTAAGGAATAAGGACCCCGCCTTATTGCGTGCCCCTTAGAATCATCGTGAGAGACTGTCGCAGTCTTCCCTCACGTCATTGTGGGTCCTCTCAAACTAGGTAAATGTTAACCTACAGTTCAAGCCACGGTGGGAGTGCTAGTAGGTTGTGGCAGGGTTGTTGTCCACACCTCTCCCTCAACCTCTCTGGTAGTCATGCGTGACCGCTTTACTCCACATGTGAGTCTGGTCAGCAAGCTATCGTCAGCCTGCATCATCAACGAATCATGTCAAAATATATCCATATCATATCATCTAATAAGATGCACTAATATCACATATAAAACAATCAAACCCCAATGGTACACTCCTCGACGTGATCCGGAGTCCAAGGGGTTCCATCAATGCCTCTACATCCTCGAGGTCCAAGATCCTGGACACTCAGTAAAACCGATTCAATAGCACATGTCTATGTCAATGTAGTAAAACAACATGTCATCAAACCATCACGTCTCATAATCAAAATCAAATGTTTAATAGTATAGTAATTTGGATCACTTGCGAGCAAGTGTCCTCAAAGAATAAGTTCGCTCATTGTGCAAGAGAGGGATGTTACAGATAGTATATGTTATGGTACATGCATGGTGATGTTAGCATGTGATTTTTTTCATCTTATAAATTTTATAATACATTGATTAGAGGCATTAGTGGTTGGTTTGGTTACATGTTATGGTGCATATTTGAAGCTCGATATATTGTATCTTGGTTAAATTGTGGAGCATGCTTGAGCCATGTGTTTGAGGACTTTGGTATATGACTTGAGCCACATTATACATGTTGGTTGAGATATACTTGTTGAGATACATTTCTTGGTCTATTGGTATATGGGTCATGGTTGATGATATGGTACATGATTAATTCTTGATATGGTATATGGTTAAGATACATTTCTTGGAATATGGTTTGTTTTACATCGTATGGTATATGGTATGGTACAGGTGTTGATGTACATGGTTGATTTGAATGGTTGGCCCATGGTTGGTATAGATTGATGTGCATGTACATGGTTGGTACAGGTATTGATGATGCAAGTGTTGGTGCATGGTTGATGCACTTGTTGTGGTACAGGTGGTGATACAGGTTTGGTGCATGGTTGATGCAATTGTTGATGGTATAGGTACATATTAATGCATGTTTGATGCATGGTATAGGTTGGTACTTGATTGAGACACATATCATGTGATGGTATATGGTGATGTTGTTATATGCTTGGTAGAGGCATGTGTTGGTGATGTTGAGCATATGGTTTGAGATATGCTCTTGGTGATATTAGCATGAGGTGCATGTGGTTGAGAGTGGATCTAGTTTCTTGGATGAGAAAGTGACAGGTTGGACAAGTTGAAGTGGCAGTGTCAGTGGTAGTGACAGTGACATAGTTTGTGGTCGAGTTTGTGATAGTTGGTCTACACTTATATTTCAGGGAAGAAGGATGGGGAAAGGAAAGCAGGTTGTAGCCTCCTTCTGATTGGAGCTGGAGAATTAGGGAGTTGGATATTCCTTCAAGTTGGAGCTTGAGAAATAGGTGATATGAGCTAGAGAATATAGGGGGTTGTAGCCTCCTTTTGGTTGGAGCCATAGTATTCAAGGAGTTGTAGCTTCCTTCAAGTTGGAGCCTGTAAATAGGGGGTTGTATCCTCCTTCTAGTTGCAGCTAGAGAATTTGGAATTTGGTGCTTCCTATGAATGAATTCTTGATATATATAAGAAATCATTTTATGGTTTTCTCCCATATGGGTTTCTACATAAATACTGGTGTATTGTTTTCTTGATGTGATGTTTCTTATGTTTATATATATATATATTGGATGCATTAATAGATGATACAGTGATGATATATTGTTGAACATTGTTGTTAAAGTGAAATAATATATATTGTGGTTAAAAGTGGTGTAGAGTGCTCATATTTTTTTCCTCTCCTCTCAGTATTCCAACAAAAATGTTGTTAGATGCCTCAAAATGACTCTAGAAGGTTTCAAACCTCAATTTGCCCAACTAGGACCTGCCATTAAAATGACCCTGCAATTTGATTCCTCCAATCACTACTACATTAGGCCCATTTTCTAACAATTTACCGACACAAGTTCGATGCCACAAAGTCTCACGTACGACAAAGGATACATCCCATTTTTATTCACATCACATCTATCACAAGTATGATGATACTTGTTTCATTGCAAGACATATGCAAACATTCATCATACCATCGACCATTGTACCTTTGAAAACCATTTTGTTCTTTTCACTAGTGCGTCATAAGAGAGACTAACCTACAAAGAATGTGCATCACAATTGACTAATTTCCACATCCATAGTCGTATTAGGTTCATCATATGATCGACCAACAATCATCACCAATCCGTCGTACCATCGACCACAGTTCATCCCAAATMTAGCATTTTTTCATCGCTAGTGCATTGTAAGAGCGACTAAAATGTGACGAAAGTGGATCATAATCAACCAATGTCCATAGCCATTGTCATCATATGGGCATCATAATATCGACCAAAGTTCATTGTAAGGGGATTGTACGATCGATGAATGTTTTTCATAAGATCATCTAGTGTTTTTCGAACTATCAACAATGTATCGATGAACCCATTTTGTTTCTGATGATTTTTGGGTCAGACGAAAAATGTTACTTTAGTTGAAAAATTGACATAATCCATCATCGATGGTTCGACAAAGGGTTTATTAAGCAAAACAAATGTAGAGCTAGTATTTTCACAAAGTATAATCACTATACTCAACTATAAACCATGAGAGGGATGTAGGTTGACATGTCTGAGTAAAGATCCCGATGGACAAACCATTTGGACAGTAATCACCAAAGCTTAAAATCAACTCAATGCCATTCAACCACACGCAATAGAAATAAATTTCATGTTATTCCATGTACATGAATTACCTTGTCCTTATCCTTTGAGTATGATTTCAAGTCCATTGTAAATCAACCTCCACTTGCAAGTAGCATCTATGATCACAAACCCAAGTCAAAATGCCTCCACGTCAACCAAATGAAGAAATGAAAGCTCTAGTTTATTCAATATAGTTTATCCCGCTCTCATAGAATTGAAATTCTCATTCAATGAGCATAGAAGGGCCCAAAATAATTTTACCTTTGAAGCCACCATTAAGAGCACTATATAGGACACTCTCACAAATCATCCAAACCCAAAAATATGTCAAGGTTGAGCTAGTGTTTAGGCCTCGAAATTCCATTAACAAATAGACCAAGATAGATTAGATATCAAAAGAACCAAGTGGCACAGACCCCCTTATCCCCTTGGGACTATGCACCCTCTTGGTCTTGGATCTTCAATTCCTGAGTCCCATCGACTCTTCGGATCCCTGCGGGTACCCAAAATTAATATACACATGCCCTTTTCCTCCTAAGTGACCATGAGTTATGACCGTGGATCTATCCCTTCGCAACTTCGGGCTTCGTGGATATCTTGATCTCTGGCTTTGACACTTTTCAAAGTGTTCTCCCCTAAAATTCGGACCTCGTGCCATGTGTCTTCCTAGATTTTGACGACCCAACAATGTTTCAGGTTTCGCGACTTCGTGAAACTTCTGTTCTCCTTGCGCACAACCCTTTGGACTTCTGACTTTCAAATTTCCTAATCTGCTGCCACATGTCCTCTACACAACCAATGGTTGTGATTACTTTATGACTCCACAATTTTGTGACTTTTCCCTTGCAACACCTCCAAACTTCCCTAACTACAAAGTGCCAAAACATCTTACGACCAACCTCCGCGTAGTTCTCCCAGATCTGACAATCTGGAACGATTCACCTCCCTCTGGAATGGATCTCGTTCCTGAATTTTGTGAAACCTTAAGGACTCTCCTCCTTGAATATTTCTCACTTCTCTCCCTCATGATCTTATCTTCCTCATCTTTCCTTATTCCTCATAACACTTTCTTCGACACTTAGTCGAAATCCCGACCTATGCATACCTTGCAACATGTTCTCTTCTACACCCAACTTCTTTGTGTGGATGATTTCACACCCTTTTGCGACTATTCTCCAATCGCTTCTTCTGTGAATAAAGTCGCGCTACTCCTCTTGAGCTTTCAAATCTGAAAATCTGTCACGCACTCCTTGCGTACGCCTATGCACTCCTTGCATACATAAGTTCCATGTTGTCCCTTCTAAGCTTTGAGTCGAAACAGACTCCGTCAATGCACTTTTTGCACTCACTCGTAGAAGAGAAACAATTGAAACTTATTTAAAATCTCACTGATTCATACATCTAGCCATGTAAATGCATGCATAGATACAAGAACAAGAAATAACAGAGAATTGAAAATAAAATAGAAATTCTACCATTCACTCATTCAGATAGACGCATCGACACCACACATTTGGGACAACACTTCTCTGTTATATTCATTCAACTGAAAATTACATATATTGTTTCGCAGTAGCTCTCAACTCTCTACTACAATGGAAACCTATGCAATAGATTCAACAGCCTCTCTACAACTCTACAACTTGAGAGTCAACAACCTCTACTAGACAACAACATAAAAACTTTATACAAGAGGGATCTTCGAGCTCTTCCCTCCAACTACTCTACAACTATCTTATCAAAATAAAATCTCTCAACTACTTAACATTTATTACAATAAATATTTGAGACAAACAAATCAGATCAAACACATCGAATCTATATTTCACTTAGCTACATTAAAATAAAATGAATTCTCTGATTCCTTCATGAGCTATCCATCTCTACAACATTAAATATGTTCTTTAATTACTACTCCTTTCAAAAATATTTTCGTGATACGCATTCTTCAAAATTCAAATGTCTTCAAAATTTGCGCTAGTGTGCTTAGTTGTCCTTCGCTTGTGCTTTGTTGGCGATGCTATTGCATCATATTCCTCTGGCTGAAAAATTCACGGAATCTTGTCCATGAGCTCTTGCACTGACTTTTCATGCTTTTGGATATCTGCATCATTTACCCAACTGGCATATTCTACTGGTCACTCCTTCCACTTTACCAAGTATTCAAAATATGTTTTCCTTCTCATCTTCTTACCAATTCAATGATCTATGATCTGCTCCATCTATGGCCTCTCTGTTGTAGCCATCTGTTTCTCCCATTGGATCTTCTTTTGATCTTCAGATCCTCCGACTCCATCTCCCCTGTATGGAGACAAGTCTGAAATGTTTAATATGGGTGATATACCCACATCTTCTGCCAGCTCTACCTCATACGCATTCTCCCCAAAGCTTCTTAGGATTTTGCACAGTCCTATCTTCTTCAAATTTAGATTATTATATGTTCCCCTTGGGAACCTTTCCTTCCTAAGGTGTGCTAGAAATTGATCTCCAACTTCAAATTCAAGATTCCTCCTGTGTTGATCATCTCTGCATTTGTATTCATTGCTACTCTTCTTCAATTGTTGCTTGATCTGATTATGAAGTTCCTGCATTTCTGCAGCAAAGTCTTCATCTCCAACGCTCCTGAATTCGCTTTGCTCCAGATCTCTCAACTCCGACACTCCTCTCAAATTCATTCTGTACACTATCTAAAATGGAATCTTCCCAGTGCTCCTATTCACTGAGTATTATATGCAAATTCTTCTTGTGCTAGAATCTTATCCCACTGACTATGGTGTTCAATGACCAAACTCCTCAACAAATCTCCTAAACTTTGATTCACCACCTCAGTTTGTCCATCCGTTTGCAGGTGATATGAAGAACTAAAATATATTTCTATCCCCATCTTCTTCCACAATGTTCTCCATAAATGACCAACAATTTTGGTGTCCCTATCTGAAACTATACTCCTGGGCAATCCATGGAGTCTCACAACTTCTTTGAAAAACAAGTTAGCAATGTGCATTGTGTCACTAGTCTTCTGGAAAGGGATAAAGTGCGCCATATTTGAAAATCTTTCAACTACCACAAATATGGAATCGCTTCCTCCTTGTGTCCTTGGCAATCCTAACAGAAAATCCATGCTTATTGCATCCCAAGGCCTCTCTGGAATAGGAAATGGTTGATACAGAAGTAGTCATAAGGATAACTCTCTGCTTCATCACTACAACAAACTGCATCTCTTGTTCCTTCTTAACTTCATTCAGGAGTTCCTTCCCACTCATGAGAAATATGCTCATGCTAGATTCATCCTTCATTTTATTCTCTTAAATTGCAACAACATGTGTGTCCTACCATTCTTCTACAAGGTATACATATTTCTTCTCCCATCATGAATGACATTCCTATCATACTACCATGGTCTTCCGAAGAAAACATGACATACATCCATGGGAATCACATCACATAGAATTTCATCTATGTATCCTCCTATCTTAAATTCAATCAGGCATTGTTTAGTGACTGTTACCTAATGACCTTTCTGCAACCATGAGACTTCATATGGTGTCGGATGTACAGTCATCTCCATCTCTAAATTCTCCACCATCTATGTGGATACTAAGTTTTCAGTGCTCCCACTGTCAATTATCACTTTGAAAACTATATCCTTCATCTTGCAAGTTGTCCTGAACAAATTGTTCCTCTGTGTTGGATTTTCAATTTATGGCTCTAGTTTTAAGAGAACTTTCTTCATCATCAAAGATCTCCCATCTTCTGCACCTTCGGCCTCTACATCCCACTTCTGCTCTTCTGAAATGTGAGCTTCACCTCCTTATTTCTTTCTCTCGGTACATTCCCAAGACATGTGTCCTACCTTTCCATAGGCATAACACTTTATCTCACCTCCTATACCTCTTCATCTTCCTCTAGGGAAAGGATTTCTACCACCACTCTTCCTTATTCGGGAACTTCCTCCTCTATCAGAGTGACTATGTGTCTTCTATGTCTCACCCTTTGGATTTTGTGCCTTGTCCTAGGAAACTCCTTTGCCTCTGTTCAAGCTTCTACCTATGTTATGTTGACTCTGCTTCCTGGCCAACTTTTCTTCTGCTTTTAGTGCAACTTGGTACACATCCTCTACCTTCTTCACTATCATCATGTTGATCTTGTCCTGGATTTCATATCTCAAGCCATTAATGTACTTGGAAACTTTTTCCTCGTCTCTCTCTTTCTGTCCAGCCCTGATGTTCAGTCTATAGAAATCCTTTGTGTACTCTTTCACAGTCATTCCTTTCTGTCTCAGGTTCTGCAATCCACTGAACATATTTATCTGGTAATCCTTGGATATGAATTTATCCTTTAGTTTGGCTATAATTCTATCCCAACTCTTAATATTTTGTTTTCCTTTTCTTCTCCTGTCAGCCTGCAGTTCATCCCACCACAGTGTTTCATGTCCTTTTAACCTAGTGACAACATGTTTCACCTTTTTCTCCTCATCGACATATTCATAGTCAAAATACTTGTCTATTTCTCGTATCCAATCAAGCAATTCTTCGACATCCAAATCACCTTCATACATTGGGATATTTATCTTCGCTCTAGCTCCCAACTTAACAGTCGCTTTCAGTAAGCGTTCTTCTACAACATCCTCTACTACATCTTCTTCGAATTCCACTTCTTCAATTTATACATTGTTGATGTCTCCAGCATCAGGTTCTCTCCTCTATGTTGTTTCCATGGAATCCATCCTTGCATGCAGTTCTCTCATCTCTCTTTCCATAGATCTATTTTCTACAGGTGGCTCTACACGTCTTCTAGGTGGCATTGTGTTGATCTATCTGATACCTCTCGTCGATATCAGCCTACTTCTCTTCCTACAGAAATCAATTATGTATTTTCTCTGATACCACTTCTGGCGTAGACCCTCTTCTCCCCTTGGGACTACGTGACATCTCGATCTTGGATCTTCAACTCCTAAGTCAGATCGACTCTGTTGGTCCCTACAGGTACCCAAAATTACTATACACAAGCCCTTTTCCTCTTAAGTGCAATGGGTTGAGATTTTGAATTTGAAGTTTCCAAAAAACATCGCAAGGACTTCCATTTAAAGAAGGAAAATTGGAGAGAAGAATTTATAAATTTCAAAGACCTCAAAACACCAATCATATTTCACTTCTTTATGAGATAAATCTTCCTTCCATTGAAATCCCTGTGGTGAAAACTTTATAGACAACAAAATAATTCTCAATACAAAAGTAATACCAATAGATTTATAGAAACCAACACTACCAAAAAATTAAAATGGTCTCACCATCTTAAGAAGGGGATAGCAGGGATTTGAGTCTACATTTCTTGTTCAACTGACCATCTAAAATGGGCTTATGACAAAGCCACTTGTATACATCAACATGCTTATAATTCTTAAAGGTATTGAATTCATTCTATTTCTATTATTTCCGTCATGCAAGTATTACTTAAAGGCCTAACTTGATAACAATATTTCCAAGAATAAGATACTTAATGTAGTAAAAAATCAACCTATTTTGATTTTCTAGCTAAAAATTCACTTTCAAACTAGCCCAAGTCACCTAATATGGGGTCTAGG
The DNA here is from genome assembly GCA_010110895.2 of Picea sitchensis. Classification (NCBI taxonomy): domain Eukaryota; kingdom Viridiplantae; phylum Streptophyta; class Pinopsida; order Pinales; family Pinaceae; genus Picea; species Picea sitchensis. Next base: position 87,109 of record SNQJ01S0048471.1, read on the forward strand.
CATTGAATCTCTATTTAAATATGTATTTCATAATGATTTACAAGCTCAAGAACTAAGAATTCTCAACCAAAACCTTCCCATCATGTTAAAGAAAAAGGGACCATCAAAGAGACTGGTCATTGAAGGACAACCTAGATATGAGAGCTTGGCCTTTCCACCTGAGGAGGGTATGGATTCCCTCATATGCCTTCAATATAACTTGATCAAAAAATGCTCCTTCAACCTTCACATGGATAGAGTAACAACAAGATTTTGTAATTTAAGAATCGTCCTTTCCTAAAGGATTTCCAAAGCATATGAAATTTTCTCAAGGGAATTTTCTAGGCTTTCCAAGGCCCAAATGACCCACTTTGAAAAAAGATATTGAACTTGTGGGAGATTTTGATTATCCCCATACCTCCTAAATATGTAATGGTGGACATGAGTTATAAGTTACTTGATTCAATCCTTTGTATCCATCTATGTTTACCTAAGGAAAGTTGTGAAGGGATTTTACCAACATTGTGTAGGCATTGATAGAAGGCAAATTAGAAGGTGAGTTCTAAACATGAGTAGATACTAGGAACTTAGTGCATATTTTAGATTTGGTAGCCAAGGCCATGGGATTAGTCAACTATTTTTATATATTCTTCGGGGCAAGTTGAATAACCACATCCTACAACTCCTTAGGGGAATGGGGACGCCAAGGAACTTAAAACATTTTCCCAATTGGATCTAGATCCATATCCACCAACTAGCTAGGCATGTCCCTCTGAATTTGTCTATATAACATTGTTTTTTGTCCCATTGGATCTTAGAACTTGAGGCCTCACAAAATATATGGAGGAAATCCATTGTGAGGAAATGCATCTCATGTGAGGTCCTCCCTCACTCCTCATTGTTATCTATATATAAAATCTAAGGGTGAAGATGGAAAATATACAAAGCAAGTTTCAAAATGCGAATTACTAGTAAAAGTGTGGAATTATTTATTATAATATTGTTGTATATAGATCATGTTTTCATCCTAGGTCTTCAGATGCTTTTGATTGCAACCCCTCAAAAGTTGCACCAAAGTCCTATTGATTACTTCTTGTCTTTCCATCTATCTATGGATGGAATGTTGTAGACCTCTTGAGCTTAGTTTCCATCTTCTCCCACAATGTAGTCCAGAAGGCACTGAAAAATATGGTGTCCCTCTCTGATATGATGCTCCTTGGTATCCCAAAGTGCACCCAAACATGTTCAAAGACCAAGTTTGTTTCTTCCTATCCCTTGATGGTATTTTTACAAGGAATGAGAATGCACATTTTGTTGAACTTATCAACTACCACAAATAAATAGTCATGTCCCTTTTGTGTGGTTGTTAAACCACCTGGAAATTCTTTCCCAAGGTATAGTGGGTACCGATAAGGGATGGTATAGACCTTGCTTCTTGTTATTGGGATTGTTGGTACAACAAAGTATACATCCTCAAATATACCATGATACATATTATTGAATTCTAGGCTAGTACACATACCTATGTAAGTTGGAAATGTATTCCTAATACCAAAATGTCCTATAACCTTAGAGGTGTGAGCCTCTCTAATTAGTTCTAATCATTCACCTTTAGGAAGACAAAGATTTTCAATCATGTAGAGTAGACCATTATGTAAATGATATCCATCCTTGTTGCACCTTCTTCTATATGAATTTGGCCTTGTATATATTGAAACACCACCTTGAAATCCTCATCTTCTATGTATTCCTCTATGTATACATCATTACTAAAAGGCTCCATGTGCATCATAGTTCCCAATGTTGTAATCTTGGATGTGGGTGTCCATGAAAGTATTTATTCCAACTTGTTTGTGCTACCATTATTATACTTTATGACCAAATGATTTTTTTGTGAGAATCCCATCCATTTGAGTGTTTGGTTTGTTGTAACTTACTTGGTTTGAGCGGCTGGTGATCTATATGGATGATGTTATCCTTTCCAATCAGATAGTGCTTCCACTTTTTGATAGCTTGTACCAAGGCATAGAGCGCCTTTCCATAGGTAGGGTAGTTAGGGACTACCCCATGAAACGCTTCATAATGATTGTAGACAGACCTTCCTCTCTACATCATAACTGCTCCCATGACATACCCACTTGCATCGATCTCCACTTCAAAGGGATTTTGCAAGTTTGGTAGCACGAGAACTAGTTCTTGAATAGTATTTGTTTTCATTTCATAGAAATCCTTTTGTTGATTCTTCCCCCATTGGAAACTCTTACCACTCATGGTTATGACATGGAGAGGTGCAACTATTTCTAAAAATGAAACTATGAAATTTTGCAAGTACCATTATGGCCCAAAAAATATCCTAACTTCAGGGACAATTGTAGGAACCGTCCATTTCATAATGGCCTCCATCTTTGCGAGATCTATTGTGATATTTCCTCCACCAATCACATACCCCAAACTCACCAAAGAATGTTGAGCAAAATCACATTTCTGGAGATTGGCCAACATGGTGCTTCTTTAGTGTCTCTAACACCTACATAATATGTGAGATGTGATCCTCTCAGGTATCACTATAAACCATTATGTCATCCAAATAGAAAATAACAAATGAATCTAAATAAGGGTGTAAAACATCATTCATTAGTCTCAATTGTAGTTGGTGCGTTACATAAACCATGGCATAACCAACCACTCATACAAACCTTTCCTTGTCTTGAAGGCAGTATTGTAGGTATTTTCATTTTTTACTCGTACCTAGTGATATCCTAATTTCAAATCCATATTAGTGAAGTACTTTTCATGCTACAGTTGGTCCAACAGATCATCAATCCTTGGTAGAGGGTACCAATTAGCGTAATCGTGTTCAATGCACATTAATCGATACACATTCTCCAAGTCCCATCATCCTTGGGCACAATTATGATGGGTGACCCACAAGGTGAGGTACTTGGTTGAATCACACCTTGCACCAACAATTTCTGCAACTACTTCTTTACTTCATTTTCTTCCAGAAAAAATTGTCTATATAGCCCAATATTTGGCAAGGGAGGGGGATCTAGAAATAATTGGATTTTATTCTCTACTACCCTATTAGGTGGTATTCCTTTAGGATACTCCCCTGTATTCCTTTAGAAACTCCTCCAATTCATGTTGTTTCTCTGTATTACACCCTTCTAGGGATGTATTTACTTTTAATGACTCTTCACTACACTGATTTTCTCTTAGGAAAAGTAAAACATATTTCTTGCTAGAACTGATCAATTTCTTATCTTAATTAGCACTTACCGGTGAATTTTTTATTTTCCTTTGTGCACTTTTATGATAAATGATTTCTCATCCTTGATGAGTTGGTACTATTTGGATCTCCACATGAAGATAGCATCCTTCATATACATTTATGGGATTCCAAACACTACTCTACATACATCCAGTGGTACTACAACCAATTCTACTTCATATATAAAATCAACACTTTAGCAAATTTAATCTTCCACTCTTTGTAACCTTGATATTTGCATATTTTTTTACCCAACCCAATGGATAGGAACTAGGACTATCATAAACCTACAATCCAATATTGTTGACCAAATCTACTGCTATCAAATTACACTTTGACCCAGAGTCGAATAAAGAATCTATCTTGGTCTTCTTGACCCGAATCTTGATGTGGAAGAGTTTTGTCATGTCCTTCTCTTCCTGGTGATGAAGGCTACTCATATTCACATCCTTCTTCATTGATGTGAAAAAAAAAATTCTCATCCACATTTGAGCTAATTTCAACCTGATTTCTCAAATCTATGGCTAGAAGATTATTTTTATGTGCTTTCTTCTTATGGTTCTTTAGGTTCAACTCTAGATGTAGTTTCCAAAACTTTTCCTCAGTGTCCCCATAAATATTGCAATGGTTGTAATGGCTTCTATGATACTTGCATTGATGTGTAGTGGTTGTCGTCTTCTCATCCTTTCTCCCTTTCCACTTCTTCTCCCCCTCCTTAGAAGCTTCCTGGTGCTCTTTCTTCTTGGAACAACTTGGATTCCCTTACTTGTGGCCTATGTTTTCCAAATATTGTGCCTATACACATTCCTTTTCCATTGTCCTTGGATTGAAAAGCATCACTTTCTTTCATATATGATTGCGTAGACCCTCCAGATACTTGAGGAGTACATTTGGGCTCTTAGGAGAGATAGCCAGCATGATGGACATCTTCCTGAACTCGATGGTTTAATTATGTACACTCTACCTCTACCTAAAGTAGTCCTTATTGATGTATGTAGAATTGGAAATGTACTTTCGCATAGGTCTAAGTGTCTAGATGTGTGGAAGTCATCCAAAGCCTTCTACCTAGATACTTTACTTCAATTAAAGGAATTATTAAAGTAAAATTATTTTAATAATCAGTTGAGTTTATTTAATGAAATGCTAAAGTTATTAGAATTAGTGAATTAAATCTTAGCCAGTGATCTCTAGTGAGGTGATATTTAATCTTAGTCGTCAATCACTTTGGAGATTAGGGTTAGGTAATAACTCAAGATTAAAAAAGCATGGAAAGGGTGAAAGAGGAGACACTTTTGACACACAGAGGGTTAGATCACGAATGATTATGATTCATGGAGATATCAAATAGGTGGAGAAGGAATTTCATATAGAGATCAGTATAGGTTAGGGAGAAGAGAGAACAGGGGAAGTTGCAAAGATTTCCAGGAGATTGGATTCACAACAACAGGGTCATGTCGTATGAAGGTTTTCGTATAGTCTTTGTGTGCGTGTATGTGGGTTTCATTGGATAAAAGAATGTATGCACAGGTTTGATTAAGTAAAGGTGCTTGCATCTTGAAAAACATGAAATATTTGGGTTGTACAACATACCGTGAGTTGCTAAGGTTTGCAGGTGTTGTCTAAAGTTTTATGTATTTTCTCTATGGGTCATTTTCCCAAGAAGGGCACCCTTGTAAGATTTTAAGTTATTTGAATGATAAAATTAGTTGATGGAAGAATATATTTATGTATTGTTTATGATATTTTGATTTCCATTATTTCTTCTACTATTTATTTGAGTTGATTATTCCAACAAGTGTATTGTGTTTTATGAGCTACTAATTTGATTTATAGCAAGAAAACCACTAGATAACAAGATACCTAGGTTCCAGGATTTGAAATTCAACATGGTGTTGGACATAGTGTCATTGATGTATTGTCATTGATGTCAACAATCGATATCATTGATGTGATGATAAGTTGAGATAAAATCTCAGGAGGGTTAGCAAATGAAGATCAAAGCTCAGAAGAGATGGCGCAATGAATTTCAGAAGAATCGTTGGAGGGATATTCAAAAGTATATAATGACTGATGTCAAATTGTTGGATGATATGTAGAGATTAAAGCTCATGAAAGTTAACGAACGAAGATCAAATCTCAGAAGAGATGGCGTGTTGAAACTCAGTAGGTATGGCATGATGAAACTCATATCAAATCAAGACCGTTGATGCACAATTTCCAGATCAACGATGGGAATGAATTGCAGAGAGAGAAAGAAGAATTAAACTACTCACTAGTTACAATCCCATAATCGGTCTAGATCGTCAAATCTCATAAACTCAAAGATCGACGATTGTGGTTGACTCACCAACAAATCACAACTTCAAATTGTGGAGTTTGGGTGTCAAGTTAAATCACTCACAAGTTTTCATTCCACAATCATCGTCAATCGTTAATCTATTTCGAAGAGTCCACATCGACCGTTAGATCAAATCAAGTGGAAGGATAGCATAAGCAGGGGAAAAGGTTTGAGAATTTGAATACCCAAATACTTTTTGGTCATTGGATCACTTTTGAGTGGAAGGATAGGATAAGAAGAAAGGTTGAGTTCTCGATTATCTGAATACCCATCAGCCATCGGATCAAATTAAGTGGAAGGAAAAGATAAGAAGAAAGGTTAAGTTCTCAATTACCCGAATTTCTATCAACTGTCGGATCAAATAAAGTGGAAGAATAGGATAAGCAAAGTTGGAAGGTCGTTGGATTTAATCCAAGGAAAAGAAGCATCGTAGATAGATCGAGCCATCGATCTAAGATCATGATTGATGAAAAACATTTAATTCAGGTTAAAATATGTGAGGAGGTTACACTTCGGGGAATCTCACTTTGGAATAATTGGCAACTTGAAAAGTCGAAATACCCAAAGTCCCAAAATCTGAAATGAATAAGGACCATCAGATCTAGAGGATATATGATGATCGTTAGATCAGGGTTGTTGGTCTGTAGATCACCTCATCAAGGACACGTGGTAGACCACGTCAGCAAGCACACATGGCATAATCAGACGATGGCATGTGTCAAGAGGAAATTGGCTTGTGCCATGTCAACACGTGATGTCAATAATTTACGTCACTCCAGGAGAATTAATTCAGGAGTTTCACTACCAAGAAATGTCAAAAGTCCCGAAGTCTTGAAGGACGAAGTTCCAAAGTCACTCTTAGTCGTTGATCTGAGATACCCTTCAAATACTATTATGACCATTAGATCAAGGAGATGACTATGTGTCACATCGGGATATCTACGTCGACAGACCATGTCAGAAAGAAACTGTGACATACCACGTCAGTAGTCCACATCAGCAAGGACATGTGGCATAGTCATAGAATGACAAGTGTCAAGTTGAAATTGGTATTTTAGGTACGTGAAAATCACAAATATGAGTGACACATGGAATCTACTCAACTCGTGACACATCATCAAGTGACGTAAGAAAGTTATGTCACTCCAAGAGTTTTACTTCGAGAGTTTCATCACTAGAAAATGACAAAAGCTCTGAAGTCCTRAAGGACGAAATCCTGAAGTTGACATGGTTTGTCTGATCTAAAGAAATACTTTGGGAGCATTCTCATCCGTTGATCTACTATAGTGGAAGGATAGTGTAAGTCGAAGTGTTAACCAACAGTAAGCAGTCTCCACTGTATTGTGACTTACTCAGCAGGTGATCACTCTGGAGGAAAATGGAGTGGCGTCTATTCGAAACCTCTGAATTCCCGAATGTCAAAGTCCCAAAGTGGACATGGGACATACGATCTGAAGAATACTTATGGTGCATTCTCAATCGTTGATAAAAACACAGTGGAAGGATAGCGTAAGTATAATAGATGAAGTTGTGAAGTAATCTATGGGCATCCATCTCAATTCTTGAATAAGACCCAGTCATCATATTAAGCCTTGTAAGAACCAAATCTGGCAATTGATCAGTTTCCACAAAATAAATGTAAGACGTATGATTTGTTTGGGAAATCTGATTCGGAAGTTTTGAAAGGTTTCAAGTCCAAAAGTTTTGAAGGGAGAAGTGTCGAAGTTACGATAGTCGTCCATTTCAAGAGGTTAAAATTGTGATCATTGATTCACATAAGTGCTCAAGCGCTCGTCTGGCCTAGCATCTGGTCACCGTTGTTGGTCAAATGATATAAGAGTTTTTAAAAGGAAATTATAATACGTCAATGTAGTTGGTAAGCTCGTGGTTCTGTAATGCTCGGTCACATGTAATGGTTTGAAGGAAGCACCTCTGCAGAACGTAGTCTCAAGATTCGGGATCGAGTTTAAAGGATGAAATTGATCCATATGTGATCAATTTATGAAAATCCTTCACGATAGAAATGATAGAACAATGATTATAGTTTAGTTAAACGAAGAGGTGTGACGATCCAAACAAATGGACACAGTGCATCTCAAACTCACAACATTTTGAGGATTATATAAATGAGGAAGAGTTATGAGAAGGTAGCATCTCTGTAGTCCAGATAAGAAGATAAAAATCAGAAGCAGAGTTGAAGTAGGAGAATTATTTGTTCTAATGGGCCTATCAATATCTTATTGAAGATCAAGAACAAAAGAATTCAGAGAAGCAGTTATGCAATCCAATATATGTTATAGAAGGCCTTTATTGGACTGTAGCAGAGTCATTAAAGATTAAATGACAGAAGCCAGAGAGTAAGAGATTGATCTGAAAATAGAAGGCTGACTTGTTATGCTATGCAAGCACCCTCTATTTCATTAAAATAAACTTTACAGGACCTTGCTCCATGTGTTAAAAATATGCAAGATAGTTTATGTGCCAAATTTATGTATCTTCTTGTAAATGCTTATGTGTGAGGATATGTTCTTTTAAATGGTTATATATGTACTTTCAATAAATACACAGC
>SNQJ01S0048472.1:0-14256 GCA_010110895.2 Picea sitchensis
GTTGCATTATTCCTCTGAATGTGTTGGATCTTGAGATCCTTCTGGATCTATGGCAAGAGATCCCTTCTCCTGCAAATACCCTTTAAAACTTAATAGTTTAATCATATGTGAGTACATACCTTTTATAACATTTGCAGGTAGTGGCACCATCTGGTAGCAACGGTAATAATTACTAAATCTTAAGAACTTCAAGAGTGACTGCAACTAGTACTATAACTGATACTAAAACTGCAACTTATTCTGAAACTACAACTGCAACTTAGGGTTTTATGAGGAAACCCTAATTTTTCAAACTTCAAATTTTGAAATTCTGATCTAGGGGCTAGATGTGCTGAGCTTAGGTGAGTATGTTGGTATAGTCAGATTTCTGAAAATCCAAATTTTTTCCCCTCAAACTTGACCAACAGAATTTTGGACTGGTGCTTCTTGTACTTCTAGTACCGGTGAAAACTAGGGTTTCACTTTCTAGGAGTTATATCCACTGAAAAGGTGCACTGAAGGTGCCAAAGAGTTCCTTGGGCTAGGGCGCACTTTTCTAGATGAATTTTTAGCTAAAATTCCTCTTCAATAAAAAGCCCTAATTTTCTTGTACGACAACAGTGACATTTTTCTTTTTCTTGTGAAAGATGCTCTCTTCAGCTTAGCTTTGATACCATGTTAGAGTTTAAGCTATTATTAGGTTTCTTTTAAATTCATTATATAACCATAGTATATATAGGATCACTAAGAAATACACAATCACAAGAGACACAACATGTATCCTGGGAAACCCTCATGGGGGAGAAAACCCAGCAAAAACTTCCTTAATATAGATAGTCATTACAATGCCACGAGAATAAACCAAACATTACATAAATTCCTCTCCAAGTAATGTGCCTCTCTCTCTCTCTTCCTTCTTCTCCAACTGCAGCTCCAAACGTGCGCTCTGATGATCAAGTGAGTGAGTGAACAAATGAGGCGCTAACCTCCTTTATTTATACAATCTGGCAAGTGCTGAAAAGACGTGTCTTTTCACTGGCAGGGCCAACTTCTCCTTCTGGGTGGTTATAACCACTTTAATTAATTATGGGGGGCAACTTCTCATTATGCATATTATAATTAGGGTTTGACCAACCCTCAAAAGGGGATTTGGTCATTTACAATGTTTAACATGATCAATCCACAAAAGGGGATTGATCTAATGAATAATACATCAATAATAAAATAAAATACTCTTTACAATTACAATATTTCAACAAGTCCTACCTTCCATAGAGGATTTAACACCATATGCTTAGGTAGAGTTAGCAAAAGATACAATTTTTCATAAGCGATCCAAAACTACAAGACAGGGGCAACATGACCTTTGGCAGATTGGGTTGAAAGGACAACTTCCAAGCAAAGCAAAGTGTTGTTGACATGTTTACAGGAAGAGTGCGCTTGTCATTAATAGCAAGATTAGCAGCAACGATGGCATGGTTACAAGCAGAATGTGCCAGGCAGGCACCAGAAGTCTTTTGGGAAGATGCATAAGAACAAGCTCGAGAAGCTCATGAGAGATAGTGTTCTGAGATGCGCAGACGAGATCCCATACATCAAGGCTCGCAGAAGGATCAAAGATCGTGGTCTTTGACACTTAGAGATTTGAGAAAGCCAAAGCTCAGGAGGAGGAGAAACAGTGACCGTTGGATCGAGCACTGTAAATGATCTAGGTCATCAGATCAGAGTCCAGACAGGAGGAGCACGCAGAGGAGGAGATTAGACCTCAACCATCAATCTGGAGCAGAGTTTGGAAAATCAAGAGTCGGAAGAAGGGAGGTTCTCTAACCTCCGACATCGAGAGTCGTGAAATCGCGAAGTGCAAAAGAAAGATCAAGCCGTCAATCTAAGATCCTGATCAACGAACAATATTCACTTCGGATCTAAATACACAAGGAGGTTACGCTTTGGAAAGCTTGAGATTTGAAATTCCCGAAATGTGAATTTACGTCAGTCATTGGATCATTCTAAGTAGAAGGACAAGATAAGCTAGAAGAGTTGCATCGCAGATAGATCAAGCCATCTATCTAGGATTATGATCGACGAACAACATTCACTTCGGATATAAAGATGCGAGGAGATTACGCTCCGAAAAGTTTTGAGATTTGAAAAACCCGAAGCCTGGAAATCCAAAATGAATAAGGACCATCGGATCTGGGGAACATACGATGACCGTTAGATTAGGGAGATCTACGTCAACAAACCATGTCAGCAAGGACATGTGGCAGACCACGTCAGCAAGACTATGTCAGTAAGGACACGTGGTGCAATCAAACAGTGACAAGTGTCAAGTTGATTCGACACTTCAGGTACATGCAAATCACAAATCCAAGTGACATGTGGCAACTACTAGCTCTTAACATGTCATCAAGTGACGTAAGTAAGTGACGTCACTCCGGGAGTTTTACCACCAATAGATGCCCTAAGTCCCGAAGTCTCGAATGTCGAAGTCCCGAAGTGGATACGAGTCGTCCGATCCGAAGATCACTTCGGATGCATTTTCAACCGTTGATCTAGTACAGTGGAAGGACAGTGTAAGTTGAAGTGTTAACCGACAGGAAGCAGTCTCCACCGCCTATGACGTATTTAGCAGGTGACCACTCCGAAGGAGAATGAAGCAGCGATCAACCTAAAGTCTCGAAGTGTCAAAGTCACTTATGATTGTTGAGCATGCAGGAGGGTACGTGTCAACGGATGGTGAACTCCAAGCGAAACTACTCCAGGAAAACGCAAAGGAGAAAGGTTTGAGATTGTCGAAGGCCAAAGTCTCAGAGCAGAGGATAGTCGTTGGATTAAAGAGGTCATGCATCAGTGGGTTGTCAGCTCCAGGAAAATGCAAAGGGAGGATGAAAGAAAGTTGAGAGTTGAGATTGTCAAACCTCGAATTACCCGAACGGATTGTGACCGTCAATCCAAAAAGGACACGCATCGTTGGATCGTGGACTCCGGGTGAAATTCTCCAAGAGAAAGCTTGAAAGGCTCGAAGGCCAAACTCACGAAGGAAATCCTGATCGTCGATTGAAGAGGACAGATGTCAACAGATCTTCCATTCCGAAAGATATCCAATCAGCAGCAACAAGGTTTGAGATTTGAAACTCCCGAAGCCCAGATCATGAAGTAAATCTCAGTCATTGATGTAGGAAGGTGATATTTGGTCTACATAATTGAGAGGACAGATCTAAATCGTCCGTTCAGGAGAATCGTTAAGATCGTGAGATCAATGGTCATGCTCCATTGCGGGGCCAGAACATGCTCGGGTATTAATTTTTCATGAGCGGACCGCAATTGAAACCACGGTTTTAGAGAAAGGACACGTGGAGGCTCGTAGTGAATTGCAAGGGAAAAAGCAAGTTGCCCTCAAACCACCTATGGACACGCCCGCAATTGCGTGGTCACGTGAAGTTCATAACCCAAGTTCATATCATGAAAAGGAGCTAGCACTCACTAAACAGAGCTCGAGAAGTGCCTTTAGAATAGGCATATGGTCATCGCTAGAGGTCATGTGAAGGAAGAAGCTTAGAAGTCAAAGAAGCCATAATTGACTGGATGTAACTGCTAAGACAAACTGATTGTAACTGCAGAAAACAATTGATTGCATCTACCAGAGAATTCAAAGAATATCAAGGTGCTTGCCAGAGGAGATGAAGAGTCTCAAGGTAACTGCCAGTGGAAAGAAGACTCATTATAGAGACAATTGACAGATTGAAAAGTGTCGAAGTTTGTAACTACAACAAAGAGGATAAAGCTCGATTGTGACAGAGAAGACAAAGAGTCACACTACCAAAGAAGGCAAAGAATCTCAAGATAAGCCACTGATGATGAACAGACTCAGTATAATAGCCAAAGAAGACGATGACTTGCATGGATGATCTGGCAGAGGATTAGGCATGATAAATATACACAAAACAAAGAAGAGTTTTATTTTTTGTTGAGAGTTATTCATGCGAGTAGAAGCATGCTATGCACAGGAGTTGAAGCGCACAGAAGAGGCGTAGCGCATAGAATGGAAACATTGCACAGAGCATAAAACACAAAAGAACAAAAAGCGCAAGGGGATGCAAGCAAGAAGACACTGATGGAGACAGAGCAGAGCAGTGTAGCAAAACAGTGATGTGACTAGTAAACCATTAATAAATCCTATATCACTGTAATAACTTTATGAGAAGCAAAGATTTATATTTCAAGGTGGTAGGGAGGACTATTGTCCTCAAAGTTTCAAGTGGGTGTTTGAACACAAGGAATTGTAGCTTCCATCTGGTTGCAGCCAAAAAAACCAAGGTGATAGGGTGGTGCAAGGGAGAACCATTGTTCTCTATTATGCAAGTTGGTGCCTGTGTGTCTAGAAGTTGGTGCTGGAACACTCAAGTAGTTAGTGCTTCCTTCTAGTGGTTGCTAGAGAAACCAGAGAATTGGTGCTCTCAGCAAGTTGCATCTTGTACAAGTTAGTGTCTATGTGTCTAGAAGTTGGTGCTTCCATCTAATTGGTACTAGAACACAAAGGAAGTTGGTGCTTTCATCCAATTGGTGCTAGAACACAAAAGAAGTTGGTGCTTCCATCTAGTTGGTGCTAGAACACAAAGGAATTTCAATGTGAGGAATTTCAAAAAGATTCTAGAAGGTCCAAAACCCTATCAGAATTAAGGGTTGAGAAAGTCAAAAATCTACCCCTAGATGGCTATCAAGCTATGTTAAATACTAGGCCACTAGGAGGAGAAAGGGTTTTGTTCTTTTGCATTGTATCTTGTTCCATAGCTAAGCAAAACATCCGAGAGTGGTATTTTGTGAGCATAACAAAAGAGAGATTTTGTAACATCCATACATGCCACAGGTCAAAGGCAACTCCTTAGAGAGTGTCTTTCTTTGTACTTGCATCATTTCTATAATAGAAAAAAGAGAGTAGAACAACCTCACCTTCTAACCAAATTTTCTCCCATATTGAGTTTCCCATGTCATATTTTGTGTTTATTTGTGGATGGTGTGAATGTATTTTATTGTTCTCTATTTTCTGCATTTTATCTATTTCATGCATAAGCATAAAATCAATAACAAAATATTTTGGAGATATAAAGAAAAATTAACCTTAATAATAAAAATTTCAATAATTTATTAGATCAATTCAAACAAACTATTCTAGTGGAATATCCACGACAATTTACAAATCAAGTAAGTCCCACTCAAGGGGAGAACCTAAAACCTCCTTATGTTTTCATGTTTATTTGCAAATTGTTCATCATTTCTTTTTAGTAATCAACAATTTTTTTCAATTTAAACATTTCTAGCTAATAGATTTCATGAGGTTTTCATTTCTTTAATTTACAATAACCAACATTATGAGCTGTGAGCTTTACAAAGTATAAGGAAAACCCTTAAGTACTTCCCCTCATTTTGAGGATGGTACCCAAGGTATACCCTAGAATCTCATTTTGAGGATGGTACCCAAGGTATACCCTAGAATATTTAGGGCACAAGGCTAATGAACAACAAAGCTCAAAGCCATTACAACAATATACTTGTTATGAATTCAACATGTCACTTTCAAGAATTGAACCAAATCTAGTGAATAACATTCATTACTCCTAACTACCCAAACTAAACCCAATTTAGATAAGTATGATGTTTATTGTCATAGTAATCTCTATATAGTGCTATACATGTCCCTTTATACTTAATCCTCATTGATTTGACATTATTCTACCTAACTTCTAGCCAACAATAAAAAATAAAAATAAAAAGGCCAATGCCAAAACCAACATCCTAGAGTAAGTAGAATGAAGGAAAATAATCTACTCATGATTGGTTATTTACTTTAGCTACAAGTAACTCAATAATTATACATGAAATTACTTAGAATTTAAATTGTTTTTGCTTACCTACTAGATGGAAGCACCAACTTAGGTAATTATACTCGAAACGACCCCCACCAGATGTGCAGCCGCCTTCTTTTTACTGCACTTTTTACTGGAAGAGCGTACCCCAATCTGACATGTGCCCTCGCTTCTGCTACAGAGGCCGAAGATCTGACCTGAAAAACAGAAAGAACAGCCACACATTTAATTCACATACATATGTTGAGCGAAAGCATTGAAACGAAAAAAAAAAATGAAAATGTGCAGAGAAAGCCAAATTAAAAGCTGTGAATACTTACATGATGAGTGGCGGATTCGATGAGGCGAGTGATGTCTTGGAGAAGCTTCCTCGGATGGGGTAATAGCAATAGAGAACCGGAAGAATAAGAGGAGAATGGGGGAATGTTCTCCTTATCCTTCTTATCTTCTCTAAGAGAAGAATTACTGCCTGCAAATTGAGGGCGAAGAAAATGTAGTTGGAAGTCCATCTGCATTTCCATTTGAGAAAATGATGCCAAATAATAACAATACTTGCGTTGCCTGCCTGAACGGCACCGAGTGAAAAAGCGTAGCAGGCAGCAAGGAGAGTGTGGAGGCATGAAGGGAAGATGAGTCTGACATGTATTTGTAAGACCCTCATTTCAGATATGGCGGGCCGGCGGATTTCAGAATTTGAGATTTGGAAGTCATGGAGGGAGACAGTTGCGATGTTTAAATTTTGAGAGGACGAGGGAGAATGGAAATCGGCCAAATTCAAACTCGAATGAAAAAGAGCGAGCCGGAGGGTGAACAGGTGAAATTTGAAATTGTAGATTATTGAGAGGGAAATTTCAACATTTTAGTGGAGGAGAGGTGAGTTCAGAGACACATGTGACTTTGTCGGTGCTGGTTTTTCTCCCCTAATTTTAGAGAGCATTATTATCACTATTTTTCGATTTCAGGGATTTAATCGCAGCCGTGTCGAGGATCTCATTTATTGAAATTATGGGTTGACAAGGTGCCCTCGGTCGGTGATTGAATTTGAGTGCCCCCTACTTTAGTGGACGCCTATAACAAAATCACATGGCAGTAAAATAAAGAAGGAATATATTTATAAAAAGTGTTTTGTAGTTTTTTTTATGAAATGGTTTTTTTTCATTATAATTTAGTGATATAAATTTACATTAATTATTATTTTTTGTTGTTCAAAATTTATTTATGAATGTAGAAATGGATTCAGTACTCAAAAAATTTTAGAGGAGTAGGATTATAATCATTTAAATTTACGAATCTAAAAATTTCTTGTCAGATTTTAGGCAAATATTCTCGTCATTTATAAAATGGTATAGAGTGCCCCAAAATAAAACCCAACCATTAACCAAACCACCAAATTTTAATATAAGTTGTATATTCCAAAGTGGGAAGAGGTAACGTAAGGAGATGTATAATGTACATACCCTATCCCTTTTTGCTTTTAAACTTGTAATATTTTAGGAGGAAAATACATCTTCTTAATCATTAGATTAATGAGTTTTATTTGTTTCTTACTCATTTATATGTGGATGGTTATTATGTGTGTAGTGTTAAAAAAAAAGAGTTTTTCCTAAATAATTATCAATGTTCCAGTGATCTATTAAAATTATTAAATTAAGAGGGAATTGAAGGTTATCATTATGTGTCAATAAATTTGATGTTAATTTTTATACCGAGAAGTTGTCCCCGTCAATAAAGTTGATGTTAATTTTTATACCAAGAAATTGTCTCCTCTCAAGTGATAATGTAACCTTACTCTACACAAGCTTTTTAACATATTTGTCTTCTCTGCAAACATTTAACATTTAGGTACAATGTTATGACACTCTGAACCACCAAACATGAGGGTGGGGGCGAGGGCATTAATAGGAAAATATATTAATATATTTTCCTATTAATGCCCCCCACCCTCACCAAACATGAGGGTGGGGTGGGGGCAGGGGCATTAATAGGAAAATATATTAATATATATTTTCCTATTAATGCCCCCCACCGTCATGAAGGTGGGGGGCATTAATAGGAAAATATAGCATAAAACCTCTACTTCAATCGACACTGTTGATTCTAGCTAGACATTGCTAATTCTAACTCCACAAACAATATTTTCTTCAATTAAAAAACCTCTTTTTACCATTATAAAATGTAAAAATACAACTCTTTGTTTTGTTAGGGTTTTCCCACATCAACATTCTTAAGAGTAATATTGTGTATGGTGTTTCATTATGTATGTATTCTATTAAAATCATGTTTTCTTTTCAAAATAATTTAATTTTTTCATATAGTGTGTTTTATTTTTCTATTAATTTTTAAAAAATTTAAAAGCATATTGTAGTACTTCTTAATTTAAGATATATTTCATTAAAATGAAGATTGGAATATCCAAAGTAATTTTAGATATTGTTGATATCATATATATGTATAATAAAAAAATAAAAATAAAAACATTTATGTGGTTTGAACATAGTATATGCTTGCAACATTCAAAAAGTTTAAATCTAAGGGAGTGTTGCATCCCTTGTGGATCATGAGGTCAATACAAGAAGAGTTAAGTGGCTACAAGTTAGAAATATGCGAAATAAGTATAGGTAAAGACTTGTTAATGAAGAGGTTTTAAGATTTGCAAGCTTGGAATCTTAAGATGTCCGACGTTTTTAAGAGTATGATCATACTAATTATTACTTTTGAGAAAAAATACAAACTCTTTCCTAAGCATTTAAACTTATCTTAAGAAGTTGAAAGAATAATCAAAAATTGAGAAAGAGTCTAGTCATGTGTTTTTTAAGCACTTATTTAAAGTGAAAGCAAAGATCAATATTGAACCCTACAAAATCAAGATAAACAAAATTAAATTGAATCATTAGTTGCAACAATTAGAAGTCTATTTCAATATGCATAATATTAAGAAAAAGAAAAAAACATGAAATTAAAACTAAAAAATCATACATAGATTTGGTTGGAAAACTAAAAAAAAACCTTATACTAGATAAACACTCATCAATAACTAAATGAAAGGTGTCATGAGCCTCGTCGAGTCTCAATTTTATTTCATCAAATATAAAAAGGACCAAAAAAATTGATAGCACTCCTTCTATCAAAAATGTTATAAAGACAAAAACAAAATGTAAAAAACACAATATAAGCAAAGACAAAACGTACAAAAACACAACATAAAATTCCAAAAACAAATAATTCAATTGCAAATCTCTCAAAAACCTAAATATAGTCATAACATACCTCGATAACCTTCATAGCCACATAGAAAATTAAGTAAAACTATTCAAGCCCCTGAACATACATAAAATTTGTATGCAAGCCCATTCGACACTTCGACAAAATTAAGTTACCAAAAACCTTTTAATAAAAATGAAAAAAAAAAAAGCATAGACATAAAGAACGTTTTTTCGTTATTTACACTATCTTATATAATACAATTATGGACATAGACATATGTGTAAATCCAAAGCATGGTCAAACCTTTCAACATCTGATTCAAATCTATGGTATTCTCAAAAAGTCATTACATTTAAATTATTAATAATTTTTCAGGAATTTTCAAAATACTTTTTAAATTTATTTTATATATATAATCTAGTGTACAACATCACAACATCTTTTGATATATGTAATCTCGTTAAAAATGTACAAAGGTAATTTTTTACTTTACTAATAAGATCCTAAACATCTTCTTCATCTTCTTTTGATATATATAATCTCTTTTAAAATGTACAAAAATATTTGTTTACTTTAATAAGAAGACCCTAAACATCTTCTTTCTTCTTTTGATATATGTAATCTCTTTAAAAATGTACAAAAGTAATTTTTTACTTTACTAAGAAGATCATAAACATCTTCTTTTGAAATTGTATCTGCACTAATTGTCATATACTTCAATGCTCTTCTTTTGATATATATAATCTCGTTAAAAATGTATAAAGGTAATTTTTTACTTTACTAAGAAGATCCTAAACATCTTCTTTTGAAATTGTATCTGCACTAATTGTCACATACTTCAATGTCTTCTTAAGAGATTGAGGCACTCTATATTAAAAAAAAATCTACTATAGTGATATAGTAATGGTCAAATTTTTTATTTTTAAGGATAATTGGTGGATTTTGTATTAATAAAAAAAAGAGTGTAGTCGAATTACACGGGGTTTTACAAAATGTCCAATAACAAAGTAAAAATATTTTTTTTCAGTATTCTATGTTTAAAAAAAAGTATGAATTAATTAATTGTTAGGTTAAATTCGAAATTATAATAAATACCATTTGGAATGCATATGCATAAATAATATAACACGAAATAACAATGCATATTTTGAATTCTTACATAATTCATTAAATTGAAGGCACTACAAATCATTTTATAAACAAAAAGCATTTTAAACAAATATATATATATACGAAATAACAATGCATATTTTGAATTCTTACATAATTCATTAAATTGAAGGCACTACAAATCATTTTATAAACAAAAAGCATTTTAAACAAATATATATATATGAATAGAAGTTCACCAAACTGATTGTTGATGAGCGATTTTCCACTAGCCATGGGAATTAGCGATGTGTTTCGCCCCAAAGCTAGGCCATGATACCACCAAGGCAAAAGAAACAGACTAAATACTCTCTCATGTCACTTACCCAACCCAATTTTTCACAAGCTTAGCCGAATTGTTCACCATAAAATTCTCCAGGTAACCATCTAGTAAGGACAACCATGGCACTTCTTTCCACTACCCCACATGACACAAGGAAAATATTTGCCTTTTATCCCCAATAGTCTCTTAGGAATATTCTTTCCTCCAATGTTATTTAATGTGTGCAAAAGGAGTCAAATTTGTTGTTTTCCTTTAAGAACAGCTTAGCAATGTTATACCTTGTCTCTTGGCCACTCGACAACAAGTTATAAGAAAATGGATGGTTTTCTAAGCAATCTAGCCTTTATGTTCATGTGCAACCATCCCTCTCTATTCTAAGATACATAGTCTTCTATTTCATGGTTCAATTTAGGCATTCATAAGTTTGAATATTAGTTTGAATCACGAGAATGTAGTGCCTAGAGCTTAAATGGTGTGTTTGGCATGTGATGATATGGTTCCCATGGTGAGAAGAAAGGTTGCCATGGATAAAATGATGAGAGTGTGAGCTAATTCAAGTTTGCATGACGGAGAAGAGTGCATGGGAAAAGAGATGGTTCAAATTCCTATGAGGATGGAGTCTCTTACACTCCTCTTGACTTGTACTCAACCCCCCCTGATCTAGGGGATCAAATTTTGCTCAAAAATCAAAGTGCTCGGAATTGCTTCAAAATTGACACGTGCATAGGCCTCATCCTTGCGACCCTAACGCAACTTGAACGAGTTCAAACGAACGTCGTATGAGCGAGATATCATGTTCTGTTCTTTTTCCCAAACAAGCAAAATTTTGTTGATTGTACAGTTCGCACAGGTCGTACAGTGATGACATGGCAGTTTGCTATACAGTTCGTACAGTGATGACATGGCAGTTGACCGTACAATCCGTACGACCGTACAATGGTGTGGCAGTGATGAGTTGGCATGTTGGCTGGGCAGACAGGTGGACGAATCAGGTTGTGAGACGTGTCATATATTTGGAAAGTGATATGGTGCCACGTGGCCCAGTCATGGGCTGCCATGTGGCACCCCTCCAGTTGATAAAATTTTGGTGAAGTCTACGGGGGTCGAACCCCCGACCTCTGGATGGGAACGTCAAAGTTTTGGCAGGGCTCGGGCTACCATCCCGCCCGTGGGTTAGGTCTTAACCATAAACGTTGGCACATGTATTTAAGTTACAACTACGGTTCGGGCGGTAGAGAAAAGGGTCGAGGCTAAGCCCCAACCTCTAGTCTATAGCAATACCATATGAACTTTCCTTTACCTTTGGCGCGCACGAAGACCATTGCAATGGTGTTTAGCCCTCGGTTCAACCCCCGGTGCATACACCATACGACTGTCCATATAACCTTTGGTGCATGGGGTATTAACGCTTAACACTCCAACGGTCAAGGTTTCCACATGCTCTCCAAGTGTCAACACTACATTCATTCTTGCAAATGGGCCCGAGATAGGCGCTGGGACGTGGCCATATGGCCCCCCATGCGTCCAACACCTCCGCCCAAAGGGGCGCTAAACTCGCTAATCATTCGACATTTCACCCTGAATTGTGAGACGCACGTGCATGCTGGGTTTTTGGCCCAATAACGCTGCGGGAGCCAAGTTAGTGATTCACAGGTGCAATTTGGCGAGCAAGTACAACAAGCTTGAAGGGGAAAACTTCCAGGAGGTGTAACTTCTTCATTTTTTGGCCAAACCAAGTGCAGAAAGAGCCCAACTAGGGGTTTTTGGATGTTCTAGAGCCATTGCAACCATCTATTTGGAATTTTGAGCACTGTAAAGCACTATTTCTAGCACTTTGAGAAAATAATATAAAAGATCCATTGGAAGTTGGACTAGGAGATGTAGCCCAAGAGAGGGGTGAACTCCTTTATCCTTTGTTGTGTTATGTGTTTACTCTTGGTTGTTAATTGTTGGTTATTATGCGCGACTTAAGTGTGAAAACTCTTTAATTTATGTGTTTGTAACTTGATCCAATTACCCAAACACATACCATTTTGACACTTGTAATTTAAAAGAGACAAGTCTTCTTCATTTTCAGATAAGTTGGTATCAGAGCATAGGTTTTTTAAGGCTTGGTTGTTTGCAAGTGTTTTGTTTTTTGATGCTTACAAGATTGAAGCTCACGAGAGGAGAAGGTCAACTTGTAGAGCCAAGTTCTCAACTATCAAGAAGGAGAACTATAAAATCACCTCAAGATTCAAGGAGATATTCACCAAGTATGGCTCATGATGAGAGTCACGAAACTCTTCCTTCAGAGGAGGAAACTTTCAGAAAATATTTCTATGATATGACTAAGATGGTGAAAGTTTTGTTTGAAGAAAGAAATGCAAGATTGCAAGGTGAAAGCTCCAACCCTCCAAAGAGAAATGGAGACAGTGGTGATAAAACTCCAAAGGGGAATGGAGGGAATGGTGATTCTCCACCTCCTTCACCTCCATCTTCCACCGCTTCCACCATTTCAAAACCACCTCCAAATTCTCCAAAAGAACATGGTAAAACTCTTTTACAAACTCCTTTGCTTATGCTTGATATTAAGTTTGAATTGCCTATGTACAATGGAGAGGTAAATGTTGAGAAATTGGATAATTGGATTCGTCAGATTGAATTGTATTGCAGGATACAAAGAATCACAAATGATGAAACCAAGATTCAACTTGCTTCTTTAAGATTGGACAGTGCAACACTCATTTGGTGGGAAGCCAAAACTCAAAAGGACATGAAGAAACATGGTAAAGTTTTATCCTCTTGGAATGATTTTATTGTTGCAATTAAAAGGCAATTTTATCCATTAGCATACATGCAAAAAACTATTATGGATTGGCAAAACTTTAGGCAAGCTAAAGGGAAAGATGTGCAAAATTTTACTCAAGAATTTAGGAGAAGAGCTTTGGTTTTGGGTATAGATTTGTCTTCTCAAGAAACTTTACCCAAATACATTGGGGTTTTGCATAGCTACTTGACGCATACAATACTTATGTTTAACCTTTCAAATCTAGATGAAGTTTGTGTACAGGCAACTCATTTAGAGGCAAGAGGAAGGAATGAACCTCAAGAGGTAAAAAAGAAGTATTTTAATAATGAAGACAAGAGAAAGAGGAAGTTTGAAGGAAATGGAAAGAAAAATGCTTCAGTCAAGAAAGAGAGAGAGAGAAACTCTCATGTAAACATTGTTCAAAGGATGGCCATGATGAAGACCATTGTTGGAAACTTCATCCTGAAAAGAGACCCAAAAAGTTCAACAACAAAGATAAACCAAACATTGTTGCAATTGTACAACAAGATTTAGGATCTGATTCGGAAGATGAAACAAAAATCATAGCCATGGGTTTTCAAGGTAAGAATTATATTGCAAGTACTAGTTCTCCCAGTAGTAGTAGCCTTAATGTAAATCAACATGAAAAAGAAAGAATAAATCTTTTTCACATAAGGATAATTTCAAAACATACCAAGATAGATACTCTCTTTGATACAAGATCACAAGCAAACCTCATTTCTGAAGACGTTGTCAAGAAATTGAATTTGGAAACTACTCCACATCCTAAACCTTACCCTCTAGGATGGATATGTGACAATGCCAATGTAATGTTCCTGAATTGGCTAGTCTAGAAAACGCTGCTAATGTGTGTGTAGGATTAATCGTTTACAACATATAAATGATCATACAAATAACAAATGCGACAAAGGACTGCAAAGTTTATATTATGATATCTCTGCGGAGTACAAAGGCCGAATGCGGCT
>SNQJ01S0048473.1:0-23322 GCA_010110895.2 Picea sitchensis
GTGGGAGGAAGTGCTAGTCTATAGGCTACAGGTCCCACTTTATATAGAACTTCAAAGGGTCCACAATACTGAGGTGCCAACTTGGCACAAGCTCCCATCCTCAGGGAACTCTTCCTGGGCCTAACTCTGAGATATACATGGTATCCCGCCTGGAACTCTCTTGGAGTTCTCCTTTTGTCAGTTCTAAGCGACCTTTAGATTTTGTTTTATCTGAGTCACTTGTTGTTCCATTTCTTTCAACATGTCAAGTCTAATGGTAACTCTGTTTATGGGATTACTCCAACTGACTGGAGTGTTGCACGGCCTACCATAGAGGACTTCGAAAGAACTCATCTTCAAGGATTCTTGGTAGCCGTTGTTGTAGGCAAATTCCACTAGTGGCAGGTAGTCTTCCCACCTTTTGGGTTGTTGCATTACATGCATCCTGAGCATTTCTTCTAATATTTGGTTAACCCTTTCCGTCTGTCCATTGGTTTGAGGGTGATAGGCTGTGTTAAATAGTAACTTGGTCTCCAGACCAACCATCAGTGACTTCCAAAAGTTGGAAGTAAATTTTGTGTCTCTGTCAGACACGATCTCTTTCGGCATACCATGCAGCCTGAATATCTCCTTCATGAATACGTTGGCGATGTCTATTTCCTTACAAGTCGACTTGATAGGGATAAAATGAGCGAACTTGTTCACTACCATGATGGCGTCATTTTGTTTGGTCGAGGTTGGTAATCCGGTGATGAAATCCATGGAGATGGTTTCCCATTTCCATTCCAAGATTGGTAGAGGTTGTAATAATCTTGTTGGGTGTCGGTGTTCTGCTTTAACCTGTTGGCATTCTATGCATTTGACTAAGTACTCAACTATGTCTTTCTTCAATCCAAGACAATAGAATTGTTTCCTAGTGGTTGTGATCATCTTTTGGTATCCTAGATGACTAGTATAGGGTCTTTTGTGTAGTTCATCCATTATGAACCTCTTCAAGTCGTCACAATCTTGGATATACAATCTGTTTCTGTAAGTGAGCAGACCTCCTTCCCTCATCTGGTAGCCTCCATACTTTATCCCTGTGGGTTCTTGTTGCAAGTATGAGTTCATGGTCTGGAAGAATGTGTCTGTCTCTTGTGCATTTCTGACTCTTTCCTTGACATCCGTCTCGTAGGTGCTTACCACTGCCAGGTGAATTGTTTTCATACTTCTACTAAGGGCATCCGCCACCCTATTTTCCTTTCCATTAATATGTTTGATTTCAAAATCAAACTCGTTGAGGAGTTCCATCCACCTAGCTTGTCTGGCATTGAGATTTGGTTGGTCAAACAAATATCGCAATCCACAGTGGTCTGTCATAAGTACAAACTTTCTTCCCAGGAGGTAATGCCTCCACATTTTTAAGGCGTGCACTATGGAGGCCATCTCTAGATCGTGGGTCACATAGTTGACCTTGTGCTCATTCAATTTTTGGGATTCATAGCAGATTACACTTCCTCCTTGCATAAGGACTCCTCCAAGCCCTTCCTTACAGGCATCTGTGCACACGAGGAAGTCAACTTCGGGATCGGCGATCTTCAGCACGGGTGCGTGGGTCAGTAGATGTTTCAGGGTTTGAAATCTTTCTTCACATTTTTGTGTCCACGTGAAATTTGTCCCCTTCTTCTAGAGGGTAGTGATTGGACACCCAATCCTAGAGAATCCTTTTATAAATCTCCTATAGTATCCTACCAAGCCCATAAAGGATCTGATATCCGAAACGTCCTTCGAGGTAGGCCATTCCATGATAGACCTGATCTTATCAGGGTCTACTGCTACCCCTTCTTCAGATAGGAGATGGCCCAAGTAATGTATTTGCTTCTGGAAAAAGTCACACTTTCTAAATTTGGCATAGAGTTGATGTTCTCGTAGCACTTGAAGCACAAGCCTAAGGTGCTCCTCATGTTCCTCTCTATTCTTGGAGTAAATTAATATGTCATCAATAAAAACCAACACAAATTTGTCTAGGAATTTTTTGAGCACATTGTTCATCAAGCACATAAAAGTGGCAGGGGCATTGGTCAATCCGAATGGTACTACCACAAACTCGTAGTGACCATATCTCGTCCTGAAGGTAGTTTTGTGGATGTCTTCACCCTTGATTCTAACTTGATGGTACCCAGACCTCAGGTCAATCTTCGAGAAGATAGAGGCACCTCCCACTTGATCGAACAAGTCATCGATCTTGGGTAAGGGGTACTTGTTCTTTATGGTTACCTTATCGAGTTGTCTACAAGCTATGCACAGTCGGAGGGTACCATCTTTCTTTTTCACAAACAGGACTGGTGCTCCCCATGGAGACACACTGGGCTAGATATAGCCTCTGTCCATCATTTCTTTCAGTTGTAATTTAAGCTCAACTAGCTCAGGTGTGCTCATCCTGTAGGGTGTCCTAGACACTGGCACCGCTCCTGGTGCAAGTTCTATTGAGAAGTCAATGTCCCTTATCANATGATAGACCTGATCTTATCAGGGTCTACTGCTACCCCTTCTTCAGATAGGAGATGGCCCAAGTAATGTATTTGCTTCTGGAAAAAGTCACACTTTCTAAATTTGGCATAGAGTTGATGTTCTCGTAGCACTTGAAGCACAAGCCTAAGGTGCTCCTCATGTTCCTCTCTATTCTTGGAGTAAATTAATATGTCATCAATAAAAACCAACACAAATTTGTCTAGGAATTTTTTGAGCACATTGTTCATCAAGCACATAAAAGTGGCAGGGGCATTGGTCAATCCGAATGGTACTACCACAAACTCGTAGTGACCATATCTCGTCCTGAAGGTAGTTTTGTGGATGTCTTCACCCTTGATTCTAACTTGATGGTACCCAGACCTCAGGTCAATCTTCGAGAAGATAGAGGCACCTCCCACTTGATCGAACAAGTCATCGATCTTGGGTAAGGGGTACTTGTTCTTTATGGTTACCTTATCGAGTTGTCTACAAGCTATGCACAGTCGGAGGGTACCATCTTTCTTTTTCACAAACAGGACTGGTGCTCCCCATGGAGACACACTGGGCTAGATATAGCCTCTGTCCATCATTTCTTTCAGTTGTAATTTAAGCTCAACTAGCTCAGGTGTGCTCATCCTGTAGGGTGTCCTAGACACTGGCACCGCTCCTGGTGCAAGTTCTATTGAGAAGTCAATGTCCCTTATCAGAGGTAGACCCATTACCTCTTCCAAAAATACATCTCTGTATTCTCTCAGCGTGGGGTGGTCTTCGAGGATTGGTTTGTCACCTTCAATTATTTTCAACACCTGTATTGCATAAAGTGGACATCCTTTTCTGCAATACTTTCTCATTTGAAGAGCTGATATTTGTCTCACCAAGACAGATTTTTGGATCCCTTGAAGGGTTATCCTCCTTCCTTCTTCACTTAGGCATTCCAAGGTTTTATGGTAACAGTCCAGTTTGGATTTATGGGTGGCTAGCCAGTCCATACCAATCAACAAATCATACAATCCCAGGGACAATATGTTAAGGGTTGCTTGGGCGGGGAATTCGCCCATAATGAATTGGCAGGATGGTATGACCTCCGCTACCCTTCTTTTGGTGCTAGTGGCTAACTGTACCAACCATGGCTTGGTTTTTTTATGTGGTTGTAGTTTACATTTATCAACAGCCTTAGGGGCTATATAACTCAAATTTGAACCAAGGTCAATCAAAATAGACACTAGATGGTTGGTGATCATACCTTCGATTTCCACCATTGAAGCTTGGTGGTCCACTTGGTTATTATCCAAGGTTGCATAAATTTGTGGCACACTCCTGGCCACGTCATTGACGGTGGTAGCTTCTTGAATGTTGTAAATTCTTCGACTATTCTGTTGTCGGTGCGGGCAGTCCCTCAGTAGATGTTCTTCTCCACAACCCCAAAATTTCAAAGGTTCTCTCCTTGGGTTATCAGTCTTTACTGGGGTAGATCCAGAAAGTTTATTTCCTCTCAAGGAGGGAAAGTTCTGCTGGCATACACTTCAGGCTAGGAAGATCATCCTTCAGTTCTTTTTATAGTCCTTAAATCTTGGGGATTTAAACCCCCTTTTCTAGAATCCCAAACTATTCTTCTGCTTCCAGCCTTCGCGAGATCCTATCCGATGCCCAAGCTGTTCATAACAATAACTTGCCTTTCAGATAGTATCTTCTAGGGTCTTTGGTTCATCAAATTCAATCCTGGTTTGATAGTCCTTAGGTAGTCCACTGATGAATCATTGCACCTTTGCCTTTTCTACTTGTATGTAGGGTACATACCTCAGCAACTTGAGGAATCTGCTGACATATTCCTCTATGGTGAGTTGCCCTAGCTTGAGTTCATAGAATTATTTAGTCTTTTCATCGAAATATTTTTTCGACAGATACTTCTTCCTGAAGTATTTCTCAAACCGTTCCCAAGACAGGTCTTCTTCGTGAATCCCTTTTACATTCTTAAGGTCTTCCCACCAAATGGAAGCCTTTCCATTCAAGTTGAAGGTGGCTACTTGGGCCTTCAAGTTTTCTGAGAAGTCATGGACTCTGAAATACTTATTTTGTCCAAGTAGCCAGGCCTCCGCTTCCTCTCCCTTATTTATTTCACCGTCTAAGGAGGGTGGTTTGGTCTTCTTGAACTCTTCAAGATTATGACTCTTGGAAAGTTTCTGCTTCTTTCATTTTCTTCAGGAATGAGAACTAGTTCTGCTACTAGAATATCCCTCTGAGTCGCCAGCTTCCTTTCTAGAGGAATCGTCCGACGTTTGTCCCTTATCTCTGGGGTGGACCTTTCTTGAGGTGCTCCTCTCAGTGTGGCCACTGACATGACCATGTTTCTGTATCTCAGGTTGATGTTGCAATTGTCTTTGTATGTCAAATAAGCTCTGCAGTAAAACTGCATTAATTTTCGTTTGCTTCTATTGCTCTTTTATCATCCTCTCGTTGTCATCCTTTCAGCTCTGTAATTCGACCATGAGGCTCCTCACAGTCTCAGCTAGATCTGGAGGGGTCCCTACCTCCCTCCTCTCTTCAGACTCTTCGTCTCTATTGTGGGATCCCTCCCCCACTTCATGGTGAGTCACCATTCTATAAGTCTATAATTTCCCGCGGTTGATCGTCCGCTCGTGTGCAAAGAAAAATGCTTATTGTTAGTCAATATTTGTATTCATTCATAACCAGTACATAATTCATATTTTTCACAGGCACACACATAATACGAGTTTTCATTATTAACTTCGACTTTTAATCGAGGGGGTAAAGATAAAGAGTTACTCCTTTTAACAGTACTCTGAATGGAGTCTCTGCGCAACCTGTTCATGAGCCCAAGTAGACCAAGTGTTGTAACCATGCTCTGATACCAATTTGTAACACACCCACTACAGGAACTAATGTTTTTCAGCTTTTTCCTTCTTTTCCCCGAGGAACAGAATCCTTGAATTCCTATGGGGCCTGATTCAGACCCTACCATCCCTTATCCTTACCCATGTGATCATTGGCTATGACCACAGGCCTTACCGGAGAGGTGCTTTCGGCTTTCGTGATTCGGGAAATCATGATGCATGTGTTCCCCTGCTCTCTGGTCTCTCGAAGCGTCGAAATATGAAAGGAACCAACAGTTCATCACATCTAACAATGCCTCAAATTAAAACCTGGCATTCCACCTTTCAGAGTTTCGTGTACCGAGTTTTCACAGTAGAAGAGGACGAGGGGTTCATACCCTTCGATTTTTCGGGTGCCGAAACATCGAAACCAAATCTACACGCGCTAAGCCATATCGATATTTCACAGGTCAGGAATTCAGGACCAGCGTGTACCAGGGACTTGCCTCTAGATATCCCGGGTGCTGAAATACCGAGACATCAAGACTTATCTGCACTATTATTATTTTGGGGTTTCGTGATATGTGAAGACAGGAGGTCTCACACTTAGGTTTTCCAGGGGCCGAAAATCCTAAGCCTGTATTCATAGCTAAACTCATTTCGAAGTTTTGCAAGTCGGGACTTCGCGACTGGCGAGTACAAGGGAACTGACCCTTGGGTTTCCTGGGTGTCGAAACACCGAAACATACAAACTCTACAAACGCTATGCCATTTTGGGACTGGCGAGTACAAGAGACTTGCCTTTAGATATCTCGGGTGTCGAAACACCGAAACACCATATCTCATCTATGTTATTATCATTTCAGGGTTTCACAAGTTGGGATTCCGGGACTAGCAATTACAAGAGAACTTACCCTTAGGTATCCCGGGTGCCAAAACACCAAAACATCAAGACTCTAATCATGCTACACTATTCTAGGGTTTCGCAAGTCAGGATTTCGGGACTGGAAAGTACAAGGGACTTGCCTTTAGATATCCCGGGTGCCGAAACATCAAATTCTAATCACGCTATACTTATTTTGGGGTTTCGCAAGTCGGGATTTCATGTCTGGCGAATACAAGGAAGCTAACCCTTGGGTTTCCCAGTTGTCGAAACACCGAAACACCAAGACTTATCCACGCTAGACCTTTTTGGGGTTTCATACTTCGGGATTTCGTGTCTGGCGAGTACAAGGGAACTTACCCTTGGATTTCCTGGGTGCCGAAACACCGAAAGACCAAACTTATCCATGATATACTTATTTCGTGGTTTCGCAAGTCGGGATTTTGCATCTGGAGAATACAAGGAAACTAACCCTTGGGTTTCCCAGGTGTTGAAACACTGAAAGACCAAACTTATCCACGCTATACTTATTTCGGGGTTTCGCAAGTCGGGATTTCGCATCTAGCGAAACAAGGAAACTGACCCTTGGGTTTCCCGGGTGTCGAAACACCGAAAGACCAAACTTATCCATGCTATACTTATTTTGGAGTTTCGCAAGTCGGGATTTCGCATCTGGCGAATACAAGGAAACTGACCCTTGGGTTTCCTAGTTGCTGAAACACCGAAACACCAAGACTTATCCATGCTAGAACTTTTCTAGGTTTCATACTTTGGGATTTTGTGACTAGTGAGTACAAGGGAACTTACCCTTGGATTTCCCAAGTGTCGAAACACCGAAAGACCAAAACTCTGAGGGAACCATTCATTCTGGTGCAAGGTCTCCAAACTTAGGCCATAAAATCCTTCAACGGATTCTTGGGTAATTATCCCCAAGCTTGGGGACATGACTGAAAGGCCTTCTTAACTTATCGAGTTATGAACTTTGTGACAGCGGCGAGGTAATCTTAGATATTTACTTAAACAGTAGTCCTTTCAAGGAACTCACTCCGACTCTGGAATAGTGAGGGAACTTTCCCACAAGGAGGTGCCTTCGGGAAAATCCAACCAAGACATCACGTGAGTCAAGTAAATGGGACAGATCTCCCGAGAATGGACTCAGAATCTGAACTTGTTCAAGGTATATATATACATATGTGTGTGTGTGTGTGTGTGTGTGTGTGTGTGTGTGTGTGTGTGTGTGTTTGTGTGAACCGAATATGGTCATACAAGTATAAGCATGCATCCGCCTTTTTCGATCAAACACACCAGGGAAACACTTCTATACAGAAACCATTCATGAGTGTACAACAATGAGCATGCATTCCAGGAACATTCAATTTGAAATAAAGGACGTAAATACTTATCAGAAAACACCAGGTGTAATGCAACTGCTAAGAGGGGTACTTGTTTCCACCCAACCGTAGGCTCAGCAACTCCAATTGGATTTACCACTAGCCACCCCTGAGCTAGACCACTATGCTTTGAGACTCAGTCTCTTACTTCCCACTCATCGGAAATCCAGGATGAAGGTTACTCTTCTTCTCCTCTACTCATGACTCATTATATTTTCCAGAGTTCCTCTGGTTCTCCTTTCGTGATTCCTGTCGTGTGTGTGTGTGTGTTTGTATCTGTATCTGTATGCTCCACTCTTCCCCCCCCCCTTCCACACTTCTTTCCTCCTACGAGGTTGTGTGTGGCATGAAATTCCCTGTCTGATGGTTAGGTCTAAGAGCTTCTATGGATGGGTGGTTCGCCCCATCCCCTCATTTACTCTTGAGGAGCCTCCCCACCTACCATATGGGTGGGTAATTCATTTTGAGGTCTGAGAGTGAGCTTTGGTTTTCCCGAGCACATACAAACCAGTACGGTTTTGGTTCGGTGGAAGTTAACATAGCCACTCCCGGCCCCTTCCACCACCTCTCATCAGCCATCGTGGTCTCTTTTCAGCACATCCCCCTCTCAGCAGTCATGCAACATATATTCATACATCATTTACATTCCTCAGACCTTTTATACAAATTTCCATTAAATCAAACATTCACAATCTTTGAGTTTGCCATGGTTCTTGGCCAGTATAGTTATTTTTATAGACTAGGGGAAACAGGGTGTTACAGTATGTGCCTCTATATGGATAAATAGCATCCAACAGCCACGTCTACGAGATAAATCTGCAATAGACTTATACTAAAACTGTGTCAAATAAACTTATAGAATGTATTGGCAGCCAGGATTTTAGAAACAGAACAGGGAACACATGTTAATTCTATGATCTTATGATTGCAAATGATTACAGTCAGATAAATCTGAGTGTAACATATTCATTTCATTGTTCAATTAAACATTAAAGAGAAATCCTAATATTCAAATTGAAAAGATGATCACAGTGTCAATATCTGGAACAGCAAATCATGAATGATATTTATAAAATGGACATCCTGAAACATGACATATCATTGAGTCTAAAGCTACAAGACATATTAATGTACCAATATTAAAATAAAACGAAACATTAATGAAACACCATTAACAAAAGACTAAATCCAAAATGGTGTACGTTGTTTCACTAAGTCTTGGGACATCATTCGCCCATCTTTGGTTCTAGGCTAAGATGCCTTCATTTACAAAATAGAGAGTATTTAAAGGGTTTTTTTGAAACCTCAACTTCCTATCTCCCAGGATAGGATCAAATCCCATAAGATCAAACTATTAAAAATTTGGAGGGCCTACAGCTACTCATGATCAAATCGTATATTCAAAAATTTATAAAAGTTTTTTTCTTATTTACAAAATAAACAAAAAGGAGATATTAATCATCTAAAATGAACATGTTCCACCTCATAAAATCAGCATCAGATATACCATGTCTTGAAAAACGAAATAGGAACAAATTAGATATTTTATTAACAAATAATTACTAAATTTTGTATGAAAATGACTTGGCTACGAAATCTCTCGATTCTGTGGCCAGTCTTATATTGGTAAAAGAAATCTAAGTTTAACCGATTTGATTTAAAAAATAACATGACTGTAATAAGAGGGAAAAAAACTATTTTACCATTTAACCAATAACTAAACATGGATCAAGATATATCGGAATTTATTATGGCCTTCACACTGTCTACATTCTTTATCACAATGTTGCCTGTCCTTTTAAGATGCTTGGCTTGTCTCTGTTCATTTTCTCTGAGGTCTTGAATTTCTTTTATGAATAATTCATTGTGGTTTGCGAGTGCTTTAATTCTTACTTGTAAAATGGGGATATCACTATAGTATCGTTCAATCCAATGCAAGCACACTTCGCAATGCACAGAAGGAGCGATCTGTCAAGGGAGCGTATAGTTGGGTGTAAGAATATCAGCATTACCAGTTGTCAACCCTTGACAAAAATTAATACCAATAAACCCCTTCCTACCTTTGAGACACGGTGGGAGATTACTAACAAAGTTGTATGGCTGAGTAGGCTCTGATTTATGACAATTTGGATCTTCTTCTGCAAGGAAAATTTCAATTTCGAGATCTGATACCTCATTGATCTCAATCAGGTCGATCGAGATCAAATGAGGCTTAGATCAATTCCTCAAACTTCTCGAGATTAGCCGACCAACCCTTTTATTTCAAAACCCTAACGCTGCATGCTTATGTTTTAATTGTTTGTGAGGTTTTTCACTATTGATTTTTACAGTGGATTTAAGTCCAATGACTAATTCATTTACAGGGGTTTCATTTGACTCAGAACCAACATCCTGTTGCCCATGTGAAAATTGGTCGGGTAATGCCTCGTCACGAGGGTTCTCCTTCATAAATCCTGGCCTGTTACTTGAACCATCAAACAATTTCCCTATCAATGTTCCACCCACAACAGTGGTTTCTACAGAAAAGACTCTTGCAAAGCCATTTCGGTTTAAAAACCCATCCCAGTCATCACCCAGGATTGTCAAACGATGAACCAAAATCATTTTAATTAAACTGTGGTGAAAGAGACTAGACTCAAAGCTCTTTTTTTTATACCTCTTCGACATCTTGTACAGACTCCTCAGCAAATAAAATGGCACATTCAAAGGAAAACCTATAAAGTGCATAAGAAACCGCACATGATAAAGAAAAACTAGGCCATAACGGCCCTCACAGGTTATAAACTGTTTAAGAACTGATAAGAGACCATGCCATCTAACCTTAAGAAAAGAAATAGGAATACCTTTCTCACAACACTCAATCTTTCTGGAGGTCACGAAGAGGCCCCAGGGCACTTCTTCGATCTTCAAATTCTTGAACCACTTCTGACCAGTGGATATAAGTCATGTGGCTTCGCTGATAAACTCTGCAGTCACCTCCAACTGAATGTCTCCAGCTTTTTCCCTATACTCATTGAATGTTTGTGTGAATTCCTTAGCCACGCGAAGGTTATACCCTTCGAACCTTTTGATAAAGGTTTCCCATCCCTGGCCTTTCAAATCCTCGACAGCATCATCAAGAGATAGCAACGCTTGAGATCCATTCAGCTCTATTCGGACAATAGGATCCATTAAGAATATGACCAGACCGTAACAGGGGCGACTCGAGCTAGTTGTGGGTTCAGATGGAAAGAGCAGGAGAAAAAAATCTGAGAGAATAAAATAAAAAGAAACTAAACAAAACCCCTGCGTGATCATAGCATAAACACCAAGGTTTCGGTCATGAAGTTCAAGTGCTTCTGGTAATTAAATCCTTGAGTACAGAGCATAACACAAACCCTCGACTCATAATGAAAATCCTGTCAATTCATTCTTCCAACCAAAGATCAAGTATATGATATGATTCCGGTGCGTTTAATTCCCATGTCTATCAATGATTATAGTCGATTTACAAAGGATTCAAATAAATAAGTTTATAAATCAAATGCAAATAAACATAGGTATTATATCGACATTCAACAAACTCAAAAAGGAAAATCATTAAAGTATTAAATATGAAGTATATCTAAGCACAATGAACCTTTAAAAGCATGTTTTAAATGGGGATATAATACGAAACTAATTTTACATGCTTGATTCATGCTTTCAGTCATGAATCAAGCATGAAAACTCAAATATAAAAGAATAATCAAATATCTTTCATACCCTAGTGATCATCCTAAAATGATAATATGAACAGGATGAGGTGAAGGCAGCTACAGGAAGTGTCGTTTGTCGTTCAAATAGCAAAAACATGTAGGGATGCCAACCTTAAAATTAGGGGTGAAATAATAAACTACCTCTCCACCACCATGGCGAGGCAACATTTGCGCCCACCTCATCAGTCGAGGATCACGCAACGATGGTGGGTCTAAAATCAGCCTCAGATGTAGGAGAATCACCCTCTCTAGGATGAATGCACACAACACCGACCCAAAGGAAAACTCTCTGCTCCCAGTGGAGACACACCTGTCAAGATGAGATACTATGTAGGCCTGCATCACGCAAGCCTAGGAATACATACGCCCCTCCCTCGCTCACTCTATGATCTCCATGTGCACCCTAGAGATGTATTGGGTCCCCAATGATCCAAAATTATGCACGACCATTGCATAAAAAACCTGCATCTCCACAGAGTGTATAGAGGCTATACTAATACAACCACTACTCATCACTTCCATTCCCGAACAATTTCAGGTAGCCATTGTTGCTACAGTCACCCCTGGCGGAATCCTCGGTTATGTAGGTAACTTCGTTCCCTGGAAAGGGAGCTCAATGATGAAATAGATGTCAATGTCTAATATAATGTGGACATAGCACCCTTTCACCTCAAACAAATATTTCTCTGGCCACCACATCTTGATGATATACTCTAGTAGATCCTCCTGCAAACGGATCAGTGAACAATTGAAAAACCGCAGCAAGCCAGCTCGGGCCAAATGACGTCGAATGCAAGGATTCTCCCCAAAATCCTCTACAAATCCTCCCAGTCCCTCTCATGCCACTGAATCAGCATATTGATTTTCCACTCGGTCACCTGCACCAAATCCAAAAAAATTGAGTTAGTTTTTCTCCCCACGAAAAACACAAACATTCACAAAAGATCATAATTTTCTACTTATGTGGTTGTACCCCCTACAACTATGCACATTTGCACGGTTGTATCCATTACAATCACACTCATTAGTGAGACTGATCATTACACATTCATGTGGTTACCACGTGACAAACCCAACCAAAATTGCATAAGGCATGTGTAGTTGTACTCCATACAGTCACACACAAGCATGCGACTGATTACTTTAGCAGCCATGTGCATGTGCGTGACTGTCCATTTTATAGCCACACTCACCCAAAAAACCCCTTTGTACGGTAACAAACATGATACCCCCGCACATCTGCACGGGAGATATTAAGATAGCCATGCATTTTGTGCATGGCTACATCAATATTACCCGTGTACTTGTGTGTGAGAACCAAATTTTCTCCCTGGAAGTCCCTCCTACCTAGTCATAAAAACAATCATATGCCCCCAACCTTAACAAAAAGATACCTAACCTATGCAGGAGGTTTTGACATCTTACCTAGCTCTCTCTCAAGATGAATTTGGGTCCACATGCTCTCGTACCACTCAAAAACATTCAAAAAAAACACTCGTTGACCTCCACATATAAAATTACCAATGAGGTGGCATTGTGGGCCCCACACCCATATATATGCCCCCCTCGTCAACTTCCTCATATTCATTTGGGAGCTCACAAGCTCTGTTTCTACACCGTTCACACCACCAGGATCCTAACTTTGTCACCTTCGCCATGGTACGATTGGTTACGCATTTCATCACCAAGCCCTGGGGATCCCTTTTTACACCTCGGGCCCAGGTAGGCATACTTCTCGCACATTTAATTCTCAAATAACTATCATATGTACTTCATATTCAAATATGTTTCACATCGGTTATTTGGTTTTTCACATGCAGGTACTTGTCATCGACCTCATTAACACCTTTAGTTTGGAATGCCCCATGACCCCTTCAGGTATAGGATCAAAACTGGCATACACTCATGCCCTCTGCAAACAATTGCATATCCCAATAATACCCCTTGGGATTTATCCTTAGGATCCCCACACCCGACTTTACGGTACCATCACCTCCATGAGTTGTCCCACATATATTTACCCCTTGGTATGTTGACACTCATGTTACTCTATCCATTAGGCTTGGGATTCATGGTAGTGTTATACCCTAGAGTAAGAACCTCATACTTATTCCTCATCATCATGCTAACCACCTCATTACAGACTCCCATTTCATGTTTTTGGTTACATTAAATGCACCTCTGCATTATCATTCACCCTCAGTATCATCCAACATTGATTGCGTATCTGCAATTTCATCCTCCATCCATTTACCTGGTACAAAAACCTACCCATGGGGCCCCCACCCTTCATCACTCACATTCCCTACTTGCACCCCCTAAGGCCAATCCATACTTCATTGGGGCACCTGTTTATATACATGTACTTTCAACCCAATTATTCCTTATTTATTTGGTAATTGTATGAAGCACATTTCAAATTTCAGCAGGTAGCATATATATTTTCCATTGCAACCAGTGGCATATTTTTCCTTGGAACACATTAACCCATTTCTCCCTTTGTTGGGGAATTTCCTTTTCATCACCATCTCTACAAATATATCCCTACCATGGACAAATACGACTATCAATGACACACTTGTCCCCAATTTTTGTATTTTGACCTATAATCCACTCCTTTACAGTCTTACCCATTCAACACAGTTTACCTAAACTTTGTTCCTCCCCCTGAGACCAGATCATGTTTGACGGTTGCTTCCATCATCCCATTTTCCCCAACCAAGGGCCATTCTTACGTCCCATACATTTTGAGCGTCGACCTTGTCACCAGTTCATCCATCTTTTCCTCCATATAATTCATGATACCATTTTGATCAAATCGATGTCAAGAATCCCTTTTCTTCTTGTATTCATGCCCCCTTCCCTGTTGACATTAGCACAAGTTTCCAGGAAAGTGGCAGTATCTTGGATCTCATCCCACTATTAATGAGAAGTCATGAATGTCACATAAAGAGTCATTATTTCTTTCTGATGTCATTTATCCCCATAACATTCAAATCCCATAGAGTTTCATGTTACGGTGGGTCTTACCATGTGACTGTTGTAGTTTTTATTCATCGTCGAAGACATCTAAAGTTGATAGGACATCAATTCCTCTGATTTATCAACAACTTACACCTTTTCCATTTCTTGACTCAGTTCCAGTTCATTCCATCGAACCGTCATATTTTTTTATTGACACCCATGAGGGTGATGCAAACATCCACTTCATCAACAATTCTCAGTTACAAACATGTTATCCTAGTTTCATGACACAAGAATGGGGCATGCCCACCTCATTTTTACACAAATTTCCATTTCAGTTTCCAGAGAATGTTGGAATTAGTTCGAATCCCCTTGCCCTCCAATGGGCCTCTCTCACTATTACTCTTACCAGCAGCTACAACTCTCCTATTCTTATGGCAATTTCAGTCGAAATAAACATTGATGTATTTCGGCTATATGTATGCTCCCAACCTCACACATCAGGAGGCATGTGTTATCACCAAAAAAATTGTCATATAAATACAGACAATGGATGAAGATACATTCAACACAAATACATCGTACAACCAATAATTAAAGAAGGATCACAATTAGGTTGGCCAGATAATCACAAAACTATGCTTAAAGATCATGAATTTCCATGCACATTCATCAAAGACAGCATGCGCACATATGCGCAGGCTAACATATCATACAACGTGCATAGTGCGTGCTCCGCATGACTGGAAATCAATCAACCCATTCGGATGCGAAAACGGAACATTAATTATTTTGGTAAGGCCTCAACCACTTCTGGGATGAAGTGGATCTTGACCATACCCCAAAATTTCTCAAAAATTCTTCCTTGGGATCACTAAAAGGATGGGAGGTACCTTCAAAGTTGTCCCCATTCACATTTGAAACCAGTTGTGAAATATCTAGCCATCCTCCTATAAAATAGAGGATCATTGTATGAAAAAGAGGAAGAAGTTTATTGTAGTGTTATGTTGTTCAAATCTTCTTGGAGAAACCATTTGTTCTCTCAAGAATTGTTTGAGCAAGTATAGCGAAGGGAAACCTTTCCACCTCTTTGGAAGCCTTTCCATACATTTCTTCACCATTTTCAAGTTAGAATAGGAGAGTAGAATCTCTACCTTGAGGGATTCAAGGGCCCTCCCTTAGGAGGAATAGGGGATTCACAAATCCTAAATTTATCCTCTTGGTGTTCTCAAATTAACAAGACTAGTGTCTATTGGATACCAACTCTTTGTGTTCAATGTCTTGAATCTCTTGTTGATATTTTTTAATTCGTGTTTCTTTGTTTATCGTTTTCTTTTGCTTTAATATATGTTTCATTGTTTATAGGCCTACTAACATGATAACCATTGTTCTCTATTGTTTATATAGTCCAACTAAGCAATTAAGGGTCCTCTTTTTGCTCACCCAAGAGACAAAAAGAACCCAACATTTGGCTCTTTGGATGAAAAAAACTATCGGCCACTCAAACCACCAGTTGAGTCGGAAAGGAAATGGGTCAAGTCAAGTTGGATAAGGATGAGTCGAGAATACGTGACAAGTCAGGTCGGAGACAATGAAAATCGACCACTCAAACTGCCAGTCGAGTCGGAAAGGAAATGGGTCAAGTTGAATCAGATAAGGATGAGTCAGGAAGATGTGGAAATTTGGGTCAGAGACAACTCAAGTTGACCAAGTCGAAATGACTCAAGTCAAATTTATCCAAGTCAAAATCCATCCAAGGCGAAATTTATCCAAGTCAAAATGTTATCCAGGTCGAGTTGACCGAGGGATGTTTTTCAGTCGAAAGCAGGAAGGAAATTCGACCAAAAGGGAATCCAAGTCAAATTTTTTAGTGACCAAAAGATGGAAGAAATGTATGAGGGAGAATTTACTCACCAGAAATGTCAGAAATAATGCTTTGAAAGAATGAAAGAATGAAAATGAAAGAATGAGATAATTTAAATTACTACACTGGTTGAGTTAAGTTGTCCTAGTGATTATATATTCTATTGATATAGGATCATTATGAACAAAACTAATACTGGTGAGTCTCCCTCTTGAATACTTTCTCGTGCACTATCATTTCAGAGTGTAGTCGAAGGGAAATTTATTGATGTAGCACCAAGAACCCTTGAGTCTGTCAAATCGACACGGTAGTTGATATTTCGTAGCAAGTTTTGGTCACCATTTTTTCTAGGATGAAGTTGGATGACCCTTCAAACCCAAACAATTTTCAGCAGCAACCAATGGTTAGATCCACTCAGGAAGTCAATTGTTGAATAAATTGACATTCATGTCAAAGGTTAGTAAGTGACCAAATATATGTCAAAGGTTAGTAAGTGATCAAATATATGTCAAAGGTTAGTAAGAAATTAAATATAAATGTGACCTTGGGATCACTTTAATAAATACAAAAGTGGAAGAGTTAAGTGTAAATGAAAGTGAACTAAATATAAAAATGACTTTAATAAATAACAAAAGTTGAAAAGTTAGGTGGAAGTGAAGTTTACCTAAAAGAGGAGTAAGTATGAAAGTGGAATAAAGAAAAGGGTAAAAGTTAAATTGGATTAAATAAAAAGGTAAAAGTGAAAGTGGAGTTAAAGAAAAAGGGAAAAATTGAAGGAGCACATGGTATGTGCACATGGTATTTACAAATCATGTTGGTATTTAGCTATGGTAAGGTAAAAAGTGAATTAAATCATGATAGTCAAAATCTATTGACCCAATTGAAAATGTGACTAAACAATCTAAAAGGCACAATGGTCCATTGACATTGGATTAATTAAAATAGTATGATTAATATCTTATATTGAAAAGGCACATACTTATAATGAAGAGATATATTCTTATATTGAAGAGGTGCAACTATTCAGTTGTACATGACCATTGGAAGACTATATAAATGGAAATTCTTGTTGAAAGAGATAGTATCTTTGTGCTTGAAAT
Source organism: Picea sitchensis (assembly GCA_010110895.2). Taxonomy (NCBI): domain Eukaryota; kingdom Viridiplantae; phylum Streptophyta; class Pinopsida; order Pinales; family Pinaceae; genus Picea; species Picea sitchensis. Next base: position 17,240 of record SNQJ01S0048473.1, read on the forward strand.
ATGAATATAAATAACAGAGTCAGAGGCCAAGAAAGTAAATGAAGATATGCAGCATAATCCAAAGAATATTATGAAGATTTGAAGATTGAAGTACTTATCATGAAAAGGAAGGTTGGATGGTGCTAGGGAAGGTTGGAGCCTGCAAAGGAGTTTGTAACCTCCTTCCAATTAAAGTTGTTAAACGAAGGTGTTGCAGCATATTTTCAGTTATAGCTGAAGAAACTAGGGAGTTGGTGCTTCCCTCTAGTCGGTGCTAGTAAAATCTAGGGGGTTTCAACCTCCTTCTAGTTGTTGCTAGTAAAACAAGGAATTGGTGTTTCCTTTGAGTTGGAGCTCATAAATTAAATGTAATCTTTATTGAAAGTAAGAAGAAAATTTGTGAAGTTGATTTTCTACATTTAAATTCTGTGTATTGTACCTTTTTGTTGATAATTTTTTTCGATTTGCTAAAATTAATAATTAAGTGGTTTTAAATTGTTGAAAAAGGATAATATTGATTCACCCCCCCTCTCAGTATTAAACAATATTCCAATATTGGTAAGGATGGAATCCGTGTATATCTTAAGAAAACAAAATCTATGAACGATTAGTCCCACCCTAAAAATATTTTAAAAATTTGAGGTTTCCTTGGTTTAACTGGATATTATCCATATTATCAATTCTTCCAAGATTTCAAAGACACTATGCGTATGACTCCATTTTTGGCCCTACCTAACTTCACAAAGGATTTTTTTTTTGTGTGACACCTCACGGAAAGGCATTGGGTTGGTTCTCATGCAAGAAGGTAGACCATTGGCCTTCACTAGTAAACAAATTTTTGAGAGGCACTTGGGAAATATATACCTATGAAAAGGAAATGTTGGATATTTTTCATGCAATGGATATCTAGCATCCTTACTTGCTAGGGAAATGCTTCTAAATTAAAATTGATCATCATAGCCTCAAATATTTTTTGGAAAAGAGAATTCCATCCCTTGAGAAATAGAAGTGGTTGAACAAAATGTTAGGCTATGATTATGAGATCATTTACAAGAAAGAAAAAGAGAATGTGGTTGTTGATTCTCTTTCTAGGAAATATGAAGAAGAAGGATCCCTCTTCTCACTCTCCTTCATTATATCCAATTGGTTAAAGGAAGTTCATTAGGAATGGTTCCAATATCCCAAAATTCCTATCCTAATAAAATAATTGCAACAAGACACTAATGCATCTATAATATACTCTTGGAAAAATGAGGAGCTTCTCTATAAAATACATCCATATTTGAGCAAACAGTCGCACTTTAAATCCAATGTGCTCTCTGAATTTCATGCTTCACCAACAGCAGGTGTTGGCATGTGCACATGTAGGTTCAATACCCTAGGTTCAAATTACTTAGTCCAACAAAACCCTACATACACCGTCCCTTTCGGCATCACCTGGATGCAAGAAAAGTCTCACCCGAGCTCTCTTTATGGGAAATGCAGGAACTAGGATTTTATAGTGGTCAAGGAAAGATTGGAAACCCACTTTGTCATACCTATATTTACTTAGTTATACATTCACACATTCATATATTCATAATATTTAGGGGTTAAACATACATCCATGGTTACTACGCACTACTATATCATAAATAACATTAAATATAACCACACATTATCATTAAAGCCTTGAATTAACACATCTAAGAATACAATTATGCACAGGTTTACCATGGTTCACCCAACTCTGGGATACATCCACAAAATATCATCTTCTTTATTATATTTGAGTGTCTTGGTTGCACTCTGCTCTACTATGGATGCTTCACATACAATTCTCCTCACATCTGTAACTTCTTTACAATGTCCTGCACATTAAAAATTGTTTTCTCTCTATATTTACCTATCTCTCTTCGGCCTCTTTGGATACCCTTTACATATGTATACATTATGATCAGGGCCTTTTGAAACCTCATTGTGATTTGGCTATAACTCATGCTTGGCTGGCGACAACTCATTATGACCTAGATACAGCTCATGCTCAATTGGTTTTCTTGGATTTTGCGCTAGTTGTTCTTTCTTGTCCCTTGTCTTCTCCTCTTTCCTCTCTCTTATTTATTTATCTTCTTGATATTGTTGATCTTATTTATCTTCTTTATCTTCTCCCTTCTTGTTCCTTTTCCCTGTACCTCGTCTCTTCTCATTGTTCCATCCCAAAAAATGCATGCCCAACAGGCCCCCAACAGTCACTTGTGGCTCATCCCGAGCCAATTAGGCATGTTGTGTCATGCTCCTCCATGCCTTAGTAAATTTATGGAGGGTGTCCTTTTCTACCTGTGATTTTTTTGTTAGTTCTTCTTCCTTGTTCAAGATTTCTTCCATCGTCAGCGTTGTCAAAAGAGTAAGTTTGGCCTTAGTGTCTTACGTCGCTAGTATCGTAGTACTTTGCGCGATAGCTAGTTATTCTAGTACCTCAAGGGATTCATCCTATAGTGGTCATAATTTCTATATGATCCTCCTCTGATATTCCTTCCTCTGTTCCAATGCACTGTATAAATTCTTGTTACACAGGATTGTTGTCATTCTTTGGGTTGGTGGTAGAGTATTTACGCACTCATTGGCATTATGTATTTGTGCCTACATAGTATTTATTTTCTCTTCCACTTATTGAAGATCTGGGTTGGTAGTCATCCAGATGGATATCGATGTCCACCCACCTCTTCCAACTAGCTCAAAACAATTTTCTGACAATTTTGGCAATTTACTATTTTTAGCAGTTTTTAACTTCCGGGTCCATTTTGAGGGCCTAAATGAAGGGTTTTCAGGATAGAGATTATTAATGATATCTAAAGGCTCTTATTGAGGCTCAAAAATGAATCTCCTTGATGATACCTTTCCAATGAGCTATCATGCGCCCCAAACAAAGATCGTATGCCAAAGTTACACCCCCAGAAAGTTGATACACCAAACTACCCAAAACGAGGTCAACTAAACTGTTGCGTTTTCATCTTCCAGGGTTAGGGTTTTGTATTTTATTTATGATAAAAAGGAATTTGGAGCCTCATTGTAAAATCATCTTCTTGTTAATGCAATTAGCGGACACATCTCTTCTCAGAGATAAGTTGTCACCATTCTAGCGAGTCTTTCACTCTGTATTTTTACAGTCTTTGTACATTTTCGATCATTAATAGAAAATTGTGTGTTACTGTATCTCTATGTTTATGGTTGCATCTCTGATAATTTTTTGTTATATTATTGGATATCTAAGATATCTCTCTAGATTTATTTATTATATCTTCGCTCTCATTTCATGTCGAAAATAATCTGGATCAAGTAGTAAGCTATGTCCAAATGCATGTGCCTTCGTCACACATATTTATGCATTCTTATTCCAAGATTTTGATCTTTTCCACCATTGTTTGATTTATCCTTTCCCTTTGTTCTCTATCTTCTGGTGGTGTTCCTGGAAGTGTGCAAAGTTCCATCTCGGTGATATTGTTTCGGAGTCCCTTGATGACTGCGCTTATCTTAGATACCTTCTCTTATATTGTGGCCACTACTACCAATGTTATTTCTGGGACTTCTGTGAATAGGTTATGGACTGTCGCTTGGATTTTCTCTTCCAAGCACTTGAATTTGTCCTTTTCCTTCAAATCTATGTCAACCTTCACTTCCACCTCTTCCTTCTCTTTCAAGGCTTTCTCAGCCCTGAATTATGCCTCACTCTTCTCTTTAGAGGAATTCTTTTCCCTTCCTTCAACCTCGCTCTTCTCTTTTACTGCGAGTTCCACTTGTTGTTCTACTATGCACTTTTCATGTACTATAGTGGCACATTTATTTTGTAATTTTGTCTTCTCGTCTTCTACTTTATCTAATTCACTGGATACAGTGTCTACTTGAAGACGTCGTTCCTAAGTGATCCATGTGTGCAAACCCTGTAATAATTCGATAGGAATATGTGACATTAATAGGTCCATGTGACTTGGTCCTTGTAGCTTCTATTCTACTTCAAGGTTGGGTAACCCGATTGTCTCTACTGGGATCTTGATCACTTTGTGTTCTGCTATCATTTGTGATAATATCATAGTCTATACTTCCTCTGTTATTCCTTCTTGTCTTATTCCAGATCCTTACGTAGGTTCCAGTCGAATTGTTTCCAATAATTTTTGTAGCATCAAAAATTGGTCATGCACCTTCGTTTGTAGTTCTTCATGTTTCTTTGTGGTATCTTCGAGGACTTCCTCCATGGAATACCTTATTCGGTAGCTAATTATTTCCATGTCATCATCTATTAGTGTGTGGATGGTTGGTGTCTTTGGGCCTTTTTCTTCTTCTGCACAGGTGACCATGTGCTTTTGTCATGTCGTTTCTTCCCTGTCTTGGGTAGGGGTTGTGGAGGTTGGTATCTTGGTTATGTTTCTGGTGCATCCTCCATTCCATTTCCTTGATTTTTGTCCTCTTCCCAATTTTCTTGAGGGTCCATCTATACATCTGTGCATTGTGCCACCTCGGTGTTCCCCTGTTGCATTGTACTTATTAGGGATGACTCATTATGAAAGGTAAATGTTACGTGGAATATTTGATTTATGTAATAGCAGTTTGTTGTATATTTGTGCATTTCTAGTTCTAGGTACCAGTTCTTTGGGATGGTGTCAAGGGTATGTATGAACCTGTGTGTCCATTCTTTCCTTGGTACTGAATTCCATGATTTTTCACACTGTGCAACATGATATTTTGGGTTTCCTTCCCCGATATACTTATGCTTCATGTCTCCCACATGAGTATTGAATCTCACTTGTATTAGTCTCCTACACTGTTTCCAGTCTTCTATGTTTTCTTTGTGTGTTTCCCACCATCTGGCTTGGGTGGCCTTTAGTACAATGTCCAGTGCTAGTAGACTTTGTTGTTTCGGTACCTGTGCCTCGAATGTCTGTAAAAAAATTGTAATATCTGTTAACATGTCATACTTAGGTGGGTTTCATAGTTCTATTCCAATATAGTATATTGATATGGTCATGGGTGCACATCACCATGTTGATACTTTATGCACTCTCTGCTGCCAATTTTCCAGACCTACTTCTGAGTCTGATGTACATGAACTACTACTTCTCCAACTCAATGTACCATCAACGGTGGGATTAACATACTCATTTTTACACACCATTTTTTCACACTTTGTTAAGTGTCGTAAGTGTCACATTTCACTTTTATAAGTGTCGCAAGTTTCATTTTTCACTCTACTCAGTGTCACAAGTGTCGCAAATGCCATGGTCCATTCTTCTAAGTGTTGCAACTTATTTTTCATGCTTTTACTATTTTTTTCCACCTCAACACCATGAAATAATGACTCATTATAATCATTTTATCATAAAGAAGAGGAAAACGCCATTTGAGGGTCGAAATCCCACTTTCCCCCTCATTTTTCTAGACTTGTTTGACCATGGATGCCCCCTTCCCCACTCTGGGGGAGCATCCATATCCTTGACATAGTGTTAGGGGAGCGTACTGGATACTTTTTATACCTCTATGGGGGATTTTCCATACATATTTCCTCAAATCCCATGAATATAAAGGCATCTCTTGAGAAGGATCTACTTGTATTACCTTGTTTTTGTTGAAATAATGTAACTGCGAAGAGCATTATTATTATTATTGTTATTTTATTATTAGGATTAATCCCCATTGTGGATTAATCATGTCAGTAATTGTATAAGGACCAAATCCCCTTTTGCGGATTGGTCATTGGACAATTATAAAGGGCAGAATAAGAAGTCGTCCCCAACAGTTATTATTGAAGACCCATAATTAATTAAAGGTGGCTTTACCCACCCAGAGTGAGAGGTCGGCCCTGCCAGAGAATCCCTTTCACACGTGCCAGTCTTGTATAAATAAGAGGCTAGCGCCTCACTTCTAACACACAACTCACTTGCTCATTCTCTTATGAGGCAAGCTGCAATTACCAGTTGGAGAGAGGGAAAAGAGTGGTGCGTCTCTTGGGGAGGAATATCTGTATTGGTTTGAGTTATCTCTTGAACATTGTTTAAGCTATTTATCATAAGGAAGTTTTGTTGGGTTTTCTTCCCCTAGAGGGTTTCCCAGGATAAATGTTGTGTCTCTTGTGA
>SNQJ01S0048473.1:24950-73193 GCA_010110895.2 Picea sitchensis
TTTGGAGCTAAAGCTCATTAGGAGGATGCCCTCTCGAAGAGGCAAGTGAACAGGAGAGGATCCCTTCCATAATAGGATCCATTGTATGGTGTTGCCCTACCTCAAGGGTTTGATATAATAAAGTTGTGTTTTTCTATATTGTTCTTCTACATCTGTTGTGGTGCTTTTGTATTCAGTATTGGGTTCTTAACACTTCATGTAGTTCTGTATAAATCATTAACTCTGTGTAGAATATTTCCAACATCAATGTGATAGGATAAGAGTTGATTTCAAATCTCTTTTGCAAAATGTTTATAGACTGTATTGATTATAATAACATGTATTGATATTTTCATAATGGAAAAGATTTCCATAGACTGTATTATTCATACTCTACATATCTCTGTAGAAATTAACATCGAATTGATTCTTCTTGAATTATCAGTAGTGTTAAAAGGTCATCGTGATATAATTTGCCATCATAGACATAACCATTACATTTGAATGTCGTCATGATTCTCTTTACTTTCAGTCAGTTAGACTAGTGTAAATGATGTGGTATAATAGAAGTAATTGTGATTCTTTGAACAAATGTTTTAAGAATAGAGTTCACTGTAAATAATTGCTTTTGAAAGATAGCTTGTTTTTATGAGTTCACTACCCATAATTATAGATTTTTCTTAAAGAAAGATAGTTTTCTTTTATTCAAGATTTGTTCACTTAGAATAATGAATTTACCATTCCCAGTTGTAGATTACTCTGTACATTTGAAGTAAATCTCACTGTCTAAATAGATTTCACATTGTTCATAATATTTTTAGAATTGTAAATAAAGCACTGGTCCCTAGGATAAACTTTCCTTTTTCCTAGCTAGATTCACTTTCCAAACCTCACAAGTAGCTAATCCTTACACTACCTTGACTCATACTGTGTCACAACTCTAAGTCTACTTCCCTGGTCAATATTTTAATTTAGGGAAATTAAGGTATATATTTTACCCACAAACCATCATCGTGGACATTCTTTGCAGTCCAAATGGTTTCACATACAAATAGATGTTTTTATGGGTCTTCCGATCCAATTCCTTTGAACTTCAATAATATTAGTGTGTTATCTACTCCTTCCATGTTGTTGTGTGTAGGACCTCTTCCTGGTGATACTTGTGGATTTTGATTAACTGTATTGCTACTATTGCTTTGTTTATTGTTTCTCTAACTTCCTCTACTAATTACAAGTGCTCTAGAGAGGTCTTCGAACGTTGTCTCAGATTTAGGTGATGCACATGAGGTTGTAGTTTCATCCCAGGACTTGGATCGAGAAGGACTTACCGGTTCTTCTATGACTGGACTGAAAGGGATATATTCTTATTCTCCTTCTGTCTGTTGCACTTATATGATATGGATATATGCGCAATATTCTAGGTACTCATTGTGTTGCTCTCTCTTTTTAGTTGCAGTTCTCAACTTATTGTACCTTCTCCCACTGCACAGAACTCCAAATTCATCTTATCTTTTTGATATCCCTTCCTCTTTCTCCTGCATTCTCATTCTTCCTTTCCTTTGTCCATTTTTCCTATCTTCATATCATATCCCATTCCACAACCCCAGTCACCATGTGTGTACAAAATGCTTTATCTATTCGACCCCATCGTCATCACTTCCTTATCACATAGTAGCATTTTTATCCAGGTGGCTAACGACTTTATGAATATTCCTCGCGAGCCTTTTAAAAAGTTTGTTTCTGTGACAATGTAAGACTGTGTATAGTCTATGGAAAATTTTGTTATGTAGCCTCCCAATGTACTATCCATCCAAAATTTGATTGTGCGGGAATTATTTTTGTTTACTGAGTCCAGTTCTTTGGCACAATTGGTCTATGCCTACCAGTCTTTTCCACAAATATTTCCAACCATTATGCTAAAAGGTTTGGGAATTCACTGAAAAGGATCTCATGCAAGTCTCTGTACACATACCTTTGCAGCCATTGTTTGTTCTTTAGCTGGGGGGTTTTATTCTCCTTCTGGGAAAATTCTTTTTCTTTTTGTTCTAGCCCCTCTGTTATCTCCTTCCTCGTTGGCCTCCAAAACATTCCCTCACTTCCATATTTTGGGTCCTAACAACATAACCATTTGTCAGTGCATGCACAGGTAGGTTCAAGAACCTTAGTTCAAGTTTCTTATTCCAACAAAACCCTATAGACACCAGCCCTTTTAGCATCACCTGCATGCAGGAGAAGTCTCACCCGAGGTGTCTTTATGGGAACTGCAGGAACCAAGATTTTGCAGTGGTGAAGGAAATATTAGAAACCCACTCTATCATACCTATATTTACTTAGTTATACATGCAGACATTCACATATTCATACTATTTGTGGGTTAAACATACAACCATGGTTACTGCGCACTATTATATCATCAATAGCATTAAAGATAACAATACATTCTCATCAAATCCTTGAATTAACACATCTAAGCATACAATTATACACAGGCTTACCATGGTTCACCCAACTCCAGGCTACGTCCACAAAATATCATCTTATTTATTATATTTTAGTGTCTCGATTGCACTCTGCGCTACAATGGATGCTTAGCATACAATTATCCTCACATATTTAACTTATTTACAATGTTTTGCATATTGAAACTCTCTTTCTCTCTATCTTTACCTATATCTCTTTGGCTTCTTGGGCTCACAACACCCTTTACATGTTTATACATTATGATCAGGGTATTTTGAAACCTCATTGTGAGTTAGCTACAACTCATGCTCAGCTGGCGACAACTCATTATGAGATGGATACAACTCATGCTTGGCAGGTTTTCCCAGATTTTGCCCTAGCTATTCTTTCTTGTCCCCCGTCTTCTCCTCTTTCCTCTCTCTTCTTTATTGATCTTCTTGATCTTATTGATATTATTTGTATTCTTTATCTTCTATTTCCTTCTCCCTTTCTGTGCCTTTTCCTTTTACCTCATCTCTTCTCACTGTTCCATCCCCAAAACTACCTGCCCAACAACAGGGAATTCTAGATTTCACAAAACATATGAATAGATAAAACATTCCCTTTTCTAGGAAGGCATGAAGTAGTACATCCTCACTTTTGTGGTTGAATCTAATACTTTCCAACATAGAAAGGGAGAAACAATCAAAACTCTAGGCACACTACAAACTCTCCCTATTCCACCTACTATCTGGACCGATATCTCTATGGAATTCATTGTCGGATTACCCTAATATGGAAGTAAATCATTCATCATGGTTGTGGTTGATCTCCTTTTCAAACATGCTCATTTATGTTCCCTACAACACCCACGCAAAGCCTCCACAGTGGCTCAAGTATTCATAGATAGTATCTTCAAACTACATGGAATTCCACACTCTATTGTCTCTAACTGTGATCCAACTTTCACAAGAAATTTATGGAAATATTTTTTCAAGATCGAGGGCACCCAATTGCATCTCAGCAGTATCTATCATTTATCTATAATTGAGGGACTTGTAGTCCACTCGCTTCACCAACACATATACCTATGTGGAATTTTATTTCATGTCTCTATCTCAGTTCTGTCTCTGAGTTTTACATAGAGTTATTTGTCTTCAAGCCTCAGTGCTCTACCCTACATATGGACCTTTCTTCTTCTCTAGATGAGAAATATCCTTGCTCAATGTACTCTAAACACATCCAATCAATAGCATTGGAAGGTTGACGATTAAAATACCCTAGAAGAAACAATTGAGCAACTCATTTAAACAATTGTTCCCTTTGGCATTAGTCTTTTTATCTAGGGTTGCACTTAGTTGTCATTAGAATTGAAACCTCACATTGAGTTTTTTCTCCAATTGGACTGCACTTTTATCAAAAGATTCGAATGGATGAGGTACACGGTTTTGATTTCCTACACTAGTAAATCATAGTGTTACAATTATCACCAATAGTAACCCACAGGGTGGCATGGAAATGCCTCTCATTATTCATCAAATTCACAACCACATGATGTTTAATATTGTCTCTGAATGCAATGCCTTCAATTTTCTTGTCTCTTCATTGGTTGTGAGTCTTCCTCTTTCATTCCCTGAAGAGATAGCATTATTATGTGACTAGCATAGGGTTCAATGCCCAAAACAGTCATGGGACGTGAGGGAAATAGAGGGTATACACTAGCTATTAGAGTGAATGCTCATCACAATGCCCTGACCATGAGCCAATGAGGAGAATCAATCAAAGGGAATAACTGACCAAATGGAAATATATTGTAATGCTTTGACAGCAAGTGGGATTCCTCAAGCACCCTAGGACTAGTTTATGGTGTGGAACGTTTATATGTTACCTATGCATTTGATACATGTAGACATTATGGTTAGGGTTTATGTATGGTTTCCAGCAAATTAAACGTACATATCTTGTGCGCTAGGGTAAAATAACTATGGTCTCTCTAGTCACCAAGGTTAGCTAGCAGACATTATAACCAGTAAATAAACAAATTGTGTGGTAGACATGTCAAGACAGGAGATCATGACAACAAAGAGAAAAATGCATGGGATCTCCCTCAAGATAGGGTTTACACGCATCTCGGGAAACAAAGAAGGCACATGTGGGGTCTCATGGCTACTATGGTTCACACACACAAATCTTGGATAGAAAACCCAAGTCGTGGGGGTCGCCCTTCATGAAGATGGTTCCCTCTCGATGTTTTAGCAACAAGTCACAATGTTTTGGAAAAAACGATATGACCATCAACATATTAGGCATACCCAGAGGTATAAATGTGAAATTTAAACAATAAATCAATTCATGGCAGCAAGTAAATGAGACATGGAAGGATATCTTCATGAGAGTTATGCCCAACAACAATTTAAACACCCAGCAAGATGAAAAAAGTATCAATAAATAATCTAAATGCCCATAAATATGGAGACACCCCGACAACAAGTGAACTATGTGTGTGCACCTTAGTTCATCATCCAAACAATGAGAATATGCCCTAGAGAGAGGGACTGACTCCTAGGAGAGAGAAATTTCATTTTGGAAAGTTATACAACAACTAGATGATCACATCCATTGATCCCACAACTTGGGTAGAATGGATGGTTGTCATCTTATAGATATTGTTTCTCACCAATTTTTAATTGAAAATAAAATTATGAACATAGTAAACCAAAGTATATCTATACTTTTTTTAATTCTTCGTTACAGCTAATAGAATAACTACAAATGCATCTCGTAGTGTATAACTTCTCATAATCCACGACATGAATAAAGAATGGAATTTAATGATGAACCATGCACCGATACAAATTAATATAGAATGATAGATATAGTAATAAATCACATAATGGACACGTTTATTTTACCCTAGAACCCAAATGGGAAAACCAATCGAATGGTGCTCAGTATTCTTCTTACTGCAAGTCTGCAAGTTTTTACAATGCTCTCCTCCTTCTTGGAAAAAATCCTTTTGGAAATGAGTGCGAGTGAAGAAATAGGGATATATAAGGGGTAAGGGAAGGCCAAAAACCATGTCTCTTCAATTATCTCTCCTTGTCCTTCTCTCCTATCCATTTCCTTCTCATTTTAATTATTTTTTCTTTAACTTTTCTCCTACATCCTTGTTTGGATTATTCCATGTTAACTTGCATTATTTTACATATTTTTACATGGCTTACTTAATATTGGTTGATTGTCAATATGTGTTGTTGGTACTTATTCTTATCCATTCTTTACTCTGGATCTATTTCAGATCACACCTCCCTATTGAGAGGATTTTTTATCTCTAAAAGCTTGAAGAAACCAATATGGATCAATATTATCTGCATCTTTGGAACATGGCTTTGGTGTTGGCTCTTGGATATAGTTATAACTCTGGCTCTAGTTCATGGATCTGGATATTGGATTTTGTCCTCAACTATGGCTCTTTCTCTGGTTCTAGCTCCCTTGTTCCTGTAGTGCAACAATCTTCTCACTAACTCTCAGCTTTGAGAAATCCTTGAATATGAACTCTAGGCTCAACACTCATTCCCATCTCCCTCTATGACATGGAGACAGTCCATCTCAGCTACCAATGAATCCAAATCGAATGTTGGTATTCTTACTAAGTGTGATCCCAACGTGATACCATCATGCAACAACTCCTCAAGGAAAGTGTGGCTACATTCCTTTACCAAGATCAATTGTTTCTCATCATGGAAACAACCCTCCAGTGCCCGCATGTGCTTACAAACACTTTCGGAGTTCTCCAAACACCACCAAGGTCATTGACCTCTATGCATCACTCTCCGACACATGTACAACAAGGGTTTCTTAGGATAAAATATTGAACACAAAAAATGAATTGTGGTTTCCCTTGTCATCAACCAGTTTTCCATGTTGTTGGTGATGCAGACTTCTTGTGCTATACTCTCTCCTTGGATGACTTCTACCTCTTGGATTGGAGAGTCAAGCCACTATTTATCTTCCATATTATTCACTCTCCAGACACTTCTCTTCACTATGCAGTTTCTGGGGTGAATCTCCTGATAAATTCACCAACACTTTGCGTCCCAGTGACCACTCAAATTAAAGTGGTGGAAAATTTTCTTATTGTTTCTACAAGGACTTCCTAACATACTCCTCCTCTCCATGAGCCTCTATGTATGTTTTTGGATTGAAGCATCCTTTCCATTCAACTTCTAAAAAAAATCAAGCCTGCAGAACATGGCTTGCTTCTTCTAGCAGGCTACCTTAAAATGGCATTTATTTACACAAAAATAACATGTCTCTGCATACCAACAGTTTTCTAGGGTATGGCCTCTCTTCTTGCAACAGTGACAAAAAATAAATTTCTTACTTGATGTGGACCTCTTGGCCTTCTTCTTCTTATTGATTTCATTAATTAGTTTTTTATTGTCTCTGAGTGCGATTGTGGGTTGTGTCTGGGAACTCTCCTCGTTGTTTCCCTCCTTGAATCTACCACAATCTGAGTTGGTGGTGAGTTGCCACCATTTATTTTTTTTACTCCTTCTCTTTATGAACAAGCCAGCTATGACATGTCTTTTACCTTTAAAAAAATTCTCTTCATGGTGATGGAAATTTTACTTCTTCCATCAAATCCTAGGTATTCATGCTTGAACCTTGGCATTGTTGCAATGGGGCTCAATATGCCTTGTCTCCTCTTTCCTATCCCTTTTCCATGATAGCCCATTTTCTTTAAGAGCTTTAAGACAATACCCTTGGTATGCTTCTCAAATTCCATGAGCTTATATTGAGGGGTATCTACGAAATGTTAGGTAACCAAGGTGGTATCAGTCATGGTGCTAACATGTGTAGTGACAATGGAAGGTTTCCTTGCTCCTCTGTGCTCTTGGAAAACTGCTTGAATCCTTGTCAAGGCCTTATCCTTCTCTATCAACTCTTGTTTCAGTTGCATCATCACCTATGTGAGCATATCCTCTTTCCATTTATCCATCTGGATTACCTTCTCACCAAGGTATACAAGATATGCTTTGTGCTTGTCTCAATCTATTCTAACTACAGTGAGGGAGTCTTGGCCTTTTTTAAACTTTGTCTTGAACATTGGAAACAATTTGGTAGAATTTTCCATGTGCTTCTCCATCTCTTCCATCCTCTTGTTAAACATATTAACCTATTCCTTCAAGATCAACATTGTTTTCCTTTAAGTCTTCCAACTTATATCTACTTTATTTTCCCATGTTGTTATCTACAACATTTTGTTCACAATTATGGAAGCAGTGTCTCGGTCAAGGATGCAACTGCTTTGATACCATCTGATCTGTAATCAAGGCACTTATAGTCCACTCACTTCACTAACATGGATACCTGTGTGGAATTTTATTTATTGTCTCTATCTCAGTTATGTCTTAGAGTTTTACATAGGGTTTTTTGTCTTCAAGCCTCGGTCTTCTACCATGCACGTGGCCCTTTCTTCTTCTCTAAATGAAAAAAATTCTCACTCAATGTAGTTTGCACACATCCACTCACAAGAAATGGAAGGTTTTATTTTAAAATACCCTCCAAGAAACAATTGAGAAACTCATTTAAACAAATGTTGCCTATGGCATTAATCTTTTTTCCAATGGTTGAACTCAGTTGGCATTAATGTGTAAACCTCACATTTAGTTTTGTCTCCAATTGGCCTACATAATTATCAAAAGATTTGAATGGAGGTACAAGGTTTTGATTTCCTACACTAGTAGATAATAGTGTTACAATTCTCACCAATAGTAACCCACAGGGTGGCATGGAGATGCTTCTCACTATTCAACAAATTCACAACCATGTTCTATTTAATATTGTTTCTAAATGAAACTCCTTTAATTTTCTTGTCTCTTCATCAGTTGTGAGTCTTCCTCTAACATTCCTTGATGAGATAGCATTATTACATGACTAGCATAGGGAACAATTCCCAAAACAATCATGGTACATGTGGGAAAGAGAGGGTATACACTAGTTATCAAAGTGAACATTCATTGCAATTCCCTGACCATGATCCAATGAGGAGAATCGAGCAGAGGGAACAACTAACCAAATGGAAATATATTGTAACACTTTGACAACAAGTGGAATTCCTCAGTTGCTCTGGGACTATCTTATGGTGTGGAACGTTTAGATGTTACCTATGCATTTGACACATGCAAAAATTAGGGTTAGTGTTTACTTATGGTTTCCAATAAATGAAACATATGTCTCTTGCACGCTAGGGTAAAAGAACTATGGTCTCTCCAATCACCAAGGTTAGCTAGTTGTTAGGGACCTAACCTACCTAACCCCTCAAGTGGGTAGAATAATATATTTCCATGTAATAAAGGTCAATATTAATAAGGCCTAGAAATAAGGAGGAGTAAATTAAATGTAAGAAGACCTAATAGAAGCTTCCACTTCTAGAAGGATATTCCTCTAGATTTTTCTTTTGGATAGATAGATCTAGTATAAATAAGAATAGAGGGTATGAGAAGTGGTGTCTTGGATATTATTGTAATAGAGATCTTCTCTGTTGGAGTTTTCCCCCTCGAAGAGGCAAGTGAACATTACTCTCAATAATCAAAGCACTCTTTTTGGTGTTATTCTAGTATTATTGTGGTATTGTTCTGGTTAATCATTGTTTCTCTGCTATTTCTCACTAATTCTTTATGTTCCGCATACTATTTTGTATCTGGAATAATACAAGTGGTATCATATCACCTTCCTCGACAGAAAATTGTGGGTTAATTGTTTTCAAGGTAGAGATGTATT
Source organism: Picea sitchensis (assembly GCA_010110895.2). Lineage (NCBI taxonomy): Eukaryota > Viridiplantae > Streptophyta > Pinopsida > Pinales > Pinaceae > Picea > Picea sitchensis. The sequence goes on from SNQJ01S0048473.1 coordinate 34,155, forward strand.
TCGGCGTCTTAAATCTACAAAGATCTATCGTTATGCGCATAAACTCGTATTCGGGGATTCATATATGAAGGAAATACAAGTGGTACTTAAGCGCACATCTGTTGGCCACCATTGTAACCCATGTTGGTACCCCTTTGAGTGGTAGCGCATTAGACATCACCTGTATACAGATCATCCTAGATCTTCTGAAACCCTCAATAGAGAAACTGATCGGTCGCCTGACTGTTATAGTTACACCAAGAACAACACTTGGGAAGATACTCTCTATTACCTGGGTAGTCAGGTAGTACGGATAAGGGCATGGTCTAGCCTCCTTAGTTGGTGCCTTGAGATATTGGGCCGAGTACTACTGTTGGACCTCGCACGTATATCAGAGAACTATAGCACAAGGAAAACCCTTGTCTGTAGAACCTTTGAATACCCTAACCCTTGGGATGGAAACAAAAAAATAGAACAGACAAGATATATTTTTGTGCAACTGTGTCTTCTGCATTCGGGTTTTGAAATTACTACACCTTTCTTCCTGTTAAGAATTTCGGCATTTCGTCACTGCAGTATTCTTCAAGCCAGAGTATACCTCTGCAACAGTTAAAAAAAAAAGAGTATAGTGGTCTCGTCGACACACTTATTTGGGACCTATTCCATTGGATTATCATTTTCTCCCTGATCGCATCCATACCCTTCATTTTTAATCCTTTTTGTTTCAGTGGACCCGACCTCTTCTCAGTTTCCCTATTTTCTGCTTATTCCAATATATTTCCCTTCTCTCACTGATCTTCAAGGTACCTATCACTTATAAGTCCTTTTTTGTGGTCCCACCCACCCATTTTTCCTTACCTGCACTTCCCCTTTCCAAATGGCCACCACTCACATCCAAAAACTCCAAGCATCCATCAATAAAGCTCATGCCTCCATCAAACAGATGACATCTGAGATTGGCTCTAACAATTCTTGCATTAAAAGATTAGAGCACAAATTTGACACCATGGAAGCCAAATTCACAACCCAATTTACCGCCCTCCAGACTGCTATCAATCAATTGTTAAACCGCATGGCGGATCCTTCCTCATCCGACTAACCCAATGTTGTTGACTCCTCTCAATCTCTGCATTTTAAACCCAACTCCTTTCATCGTGAACCATGTCTTCCCCATGTATAGGTCAATAAATTTGATGGCTCTGATATGACGGGTTGGGTCACTCAAATGGAGCAATATTTTTCTTTGCATGGTATTACTGACGAGTTGGCCAAACTTCGCTATGTTATCCTCTATCTAGATCCTGAACGCTGGCAATGGTGTAAAAATTCACGTCATGGGTATATTGCTTAGACCCAATTTGTTGCAGAGCTCTATGCCTGCTTTGATACTAATACCCACTATCTTGGTCGTTTGACCAAGTTGAAACAGTCAGGCACAGTGGAAGACTTTATCATTGCTTTTGATCATTTGGCCTTTCGAACAGAGGGCATTTCCGATGTGTTCTTCCATGAATGCTTTATCAATGGCCTCAAGGATGAAATCTGATCCCAGGTTCTCATGGCCCGCCCTCAGACTTGGTTGGAAGCTACTACACGTGCTAAATAGGCCCAACAAGTTGTTTTCTCCCAGAAAAAAAAAACCTCTTTTGTTCCTCGCCCTCGAACCACTAATCCTAACCCCCTTGTCACTCCCCTCAAGGTACAGAAACTAACTAGGGATGAAATGGTTGAACGCCAACTGAAGGGTCTTTGTTATAATTGTGATGAAAAATATTTTTCAGGGCACAAGTGTAAGGAAGAAAAACTTTTTATGGCCATTTCCAAAGATGTTCCTGAAGATGATGTGACAGTTCCCCTTGTTAACGAACCCTCCCTTCCCGATGCTACCCAGGAGCCTGCTGACCCACCTGAAGTTGACCCACTTATTTCCTTGCATGCCCTCACTGGCTTCTCTTCCCCACAAACCCTCAAGCTCATTGGCTATATTAAGCACAAGAAGGTCATCATCCTTGTTGACAGTGGTAGCACCCACAATTTTATTCATCGTCACATTGCCCAAGAAACCAATTGCTATATTTTTGTTGTCAATAATTTTTAAATTATGATAGCCAATGGTGGGTCCATGAAATGTGGTGGGCGTTGTGAAAATGTTTGTCTTCAGATCGGACATTACCACCTAAAATATCATATGTTTTCCATTTACATGGGTGGTTGTGACATTGTACTAGGTGTTAAATGGTTATGCACTTCCATGCAATTCCAAAAAGGGGGACAAAGATATCAATTCCAAGGTCTCACAGTTGATTCTCCTGAGATCATTAGCTCCCATCACATGGAAAATCTCCTCAAGAAAGGCCACTCTAGTATTATTGCTCAACTCCATTCTATTCAAGCCATTGAGACACCCTATGTGCATCCTGACCTCCAAGCTATCCTCTCCACACATCAAGTTGTTTTTTCCACCCCTTAGGGACTTCCTCCTCATGGTGTTCATGATCATTCCATTCCCCTTTTTCCTGGTATCCTTCCTCCCAATGTTCACCCTTATCATCATCCCTTTACCCAAAATAATGAAATTGAGAAAATAGTGCAAGACTTGCTCCAAGTGGGTGTTATTCACCCCAGTACCATCCCTTATTCTTCCCCTGTGGTCATGGTACTTGAGAAAGAAGGTACTTGGCACATGTTTATTGACTTTCATGCCCTCAATAAATTCACCATCAAGGACAAGTTTCTCATTCATGTCATTGATGATCTCTTGGATGAGTTGAGTGGTTCTTAGTACTTCACTAAACTTTATCTGTGTTTTGGCTACCACCAGATACGTATGCAAGAAGCTAACATACTCAAGACTTCCTTTCGCACTCATGAGGGTCACTATGATTTTTTGGTCATGCCCTTTTCCCTATGTAATACCCCCTCCACCTTCCAAAGCCTCATGAATCATGTCTTCCGTCCTTTTCTCCGTCATTTTGTCTTAGTTTTCTTTGATGATATTCTCATATATAGAAAAACTTGGAAATCCCATCTTTCCCATGTGGATCAAATTCTCCATCTATTCTCTTAGCACCAAATTTTCTTCAAACGCTCTAAATTTTCCTTTGGTGCCTCAAAAGTAGAGAACTTGGGTCATATTGTTTGCATGGTTGGTGTCCAAGTGGATCCTAAAAAGATTGAAGCAATGCAAGATTGGTCTCTCCCAAAGACTATCAAAGGATTGCATGGTTTTTTGGGTTTAACAGGTTATTATCACAAGTTCGTTCAGAATTATGGAAGGATTGTGGCCCCTCTCACTGTTCTCCTTAAAAATAATTCTTTCACTTGCACTGTAGTCGCAGATCAGGATTTTCAAGATTTGAAGGAAAATATGTGTACTACTCCGGTCTTGGCCCTTCCTGATTTCACAAATACCTTTGTCCTGGAATATGATGCCTCAGGCAGAGGAATTGGAGCAGTCCTTATGCAAGATGGCAGACCCTTTTCCTTTACCAGCAAACAATTGTCAGAACGCCATTTGGGCCAATCAATCTATGAAAAGGATGTGTTGGCTATTTTGCATGCAGTAGATATCTAGTGCCCTTATCTCCTAGGGAAACGCTTCCAAATTAAGACATATCATCAAAGCCTCAAGTATTTTCTAGAGCAGTGACCTTCATCCCCAGAGCAACAAAAATGGGTAACTAATCTCTTTGGTTATGATTATGAGATCATTTACAAGAAAGGCAAAGAAAATTTGGTTGTTGATGCTCTATCTCGGAATATGAATATGAAGGGTCCCTTTTCTCCCTCTCCTTCATTGTACCAGATTGGCTCCAAGATGTGCACCAAGAATGGCTACATGATCCTACAATCTCGCATCTAATCCAACAATTGCAAGCCAACTCTCCAATTTTCCCAGGGTACTCTTGGCACAATGATGAGCTTCGCTACAAAGTTCTTTTGTATTTAAGTAAATAGTCACAACTTAAATCCACAGTGCTTTCTGAGCTTCATGCTACTCCCACAGTTGGGCATTCAAGGTTTACCAAAATCTATGACTGGGTCAAATGTTCTTTTTTCTAGGATGGTATGAAAAAAGGTGTTCTCACTTTTGTAGCTGAATGTGATGTTTTTCAATTCAACAAAGGAGAAACCATCAAACCTCCTGGCACACTCCAACCACTTTCAATTCCACCCACTATTTGGAGCTTTTCCTAGTCATTGTAAGCTCCATATTTGTTTCCATGTCTCTTTCTTAAAAAAGGTGATTGGAACTAAGTGCCAAACTCAAACCAACCTTCCTGAGTTGGATGAAGAAGGATCCATCTGGTTGCAGTCACAAGCAGTTTTGGACCAAGGAGAGTGTTGTCTTCATCAGTGTACCATCAAGGAATTGTTAGTCCAGTGGAAAGATACAACTCCTATAGATGCCACCTAGGAGCTTGCTGACATTCTGCAGCAATTTCCTCATCTCAAGCCTTGAGGACAAGGCTGATTTTAAGGGGGAGGGCATGTTAGGGACTTAACCGACCTAACCCATAAAGTGGGTAGAATAATATATTTCCATGTAATAAAGGTCAATATTAATAAGGCCTAGAAAGAAGAAGGAATAAGTCAAATGTAAGAAGACCTAATAGAAGATTCCACTTCTAGAAGGAACTTCCTCTAGATTGTTCTTTTGGATAGATAGATCTAGTATAAATAATAATAGAGGGTATGAGAAGTGGTGTCTTGGATATTATTGTAATAGAGATCTGATCTGTTGGAGGTTTCCCCATCAAAGAAGAAAGTGAACATTGCTCTCAGTAATCAAAGTTCTCTTTCTGGTGTTATTCTAGTATTGTTCTGGTATTGTTCTGGTTATATCATTATTTCTCTGATATTTCTCGCTAATTATTTATGTTCTGCATACTATTTTGTATCTGTAATACTACACTAGTAGACATGATAACCAGAAAATAAACAAATTGTGGGGTAGATGCATCAAGATGGGAGATTGTTCCAACAAAGAGAAAAATGTGTGGGAGCTGCCTCGATCTAGGGCTCACACGCATCCTCAGAAACAAAGAAGGCATGTGTGGGGTCTCATGGACAATAGGGTTCGCACACACAAACATTGGATAGCAAACCCAAGTCGTGGGGGTCTCCCTTCATGAAGATGCTTGCCTCTCAATGTTTTATTAGTAAGTAACAATGTGTTGGAAACAACGAGATGACCATCTATAGCTTAGGAACGCCCGAATGAAGAAATTTTCAATTTAAATAGAAAATTAATTCATGGAAGCAAGTAAATGAGACAAGGAAGGATATCTTCATGAGAGTTGCACCCAACAACAAGTTAAACGCCCAAAAATATGAAAAATGTCTCAGGAAACCATCTAAACACCTAGCAAGATGGATATTCCTTAGCAACAATTGAACTATGTGTGGGCACCTCAATTCATCATCCAGAGAATGAGAGTATGCCCTAGAGAGAGGGAGCGAATACCAAGAGAGGTAAATTTCATTTTGGAAAGTTCTCCAATAGCTAGATGATCACATCAATTGATCTTACAACTTTGGTAGAATGGACGACTGTCATCTTATAATTGTTTTCTCTCACCAGTTGTTAATGGAAATTCAATTTCTAAACATAGTAAACCAAATTATATATATATATATATATATAATTCCTCATTACAGCTGATAGAATAGCTACAAATGCAGCTCGTAGTGTATAACTTCACATATTCCAAAGCATGAACAGAGAATGGAATTTGATGATGAACCATGCACCCATACAAATTAATATAGAATGATATATGCAATAATCAATAACATAATGGACACGTTTATTTTACCCTGGAACCCAAATGGGAAAACCAATCAAATGGTGCTCAGTATTCTTCTTTCTGCAAGTTTTCAAGTTTTTACAATGTTCTCCTCCTCCTTCGCCAAAATACCTTTGGAAATGAATGAGAATGAATAAATACAAAGAGCTATGGGGTAAGGGAATACCAATAGTCATGGATCTTCACTTCCCATTATCCTTCTCTCATATTCGTTTCCTTGTCATTTTAATTATTTTTTCTTTAACTTTTCTCTTACATCCTTATCTGGCTTATTCCATGTTAAATTGCATTGTTTTACAAGGCTTACTTATTATTGGTTGATTGTCAATCTGTGTTGTAGGTACTGAGTCTAATCCATTCTTCAGTCTAGATCCATTTCATATCAATCATCCCTAGAATGATGGTCAAACTGAAGCTTCCAACAAGTGTCTAGAAGCATATTTTTGGTACTTTGTGTTAGAATGACAATATCAATAGGTTCAATGGCTACCACTAGCTGAATGGTGGTACAATACATCTTACCATGGTTCTACTCACATGACTCCCTTTGAGGCAGACTATGGTCAAAAGACACCCTCTATATTATCTTACCTGCCCAATGTCTCCAAGGTCCAAGAGGTGGACAAAAACCTTATATTTTGAGCTAACATTCTACATACCCTCAAAGAGAATTTGGTCATATCTCATAATCAAATGAATCAACCAGTTGATTAGTGTCATTTTGAACACCATTTTACTGAAGGGGATCAAGTGTTTCTTCTTATACAACCTTATAATCAAACTTCCCTCAAAGAAGATCATTTCCAGAAACTTCCTCCAAACTTTTTTGGACCTTATACAATCCTCAAGCACATAGGGCCCATGGCTTACAGTTATCCCTTCCTAGTCACTCTAAGATCCATCTAGTTTTTCATGTTTCTTCCTTAAATAAATTGATTGGAACTAAGTTCTAGATTCAAACTAGTATCCCTAAATTGGATGAAGAAGGTTCCATTTGATTGTAGCCATAATCAGTCCTAGCCCAACACAAGTGTCGTCTTCATCAATGCATATTTCAAGGAGTTTTAGTACAATGGAAGGATATACAACCTAAGGATTCCACATGGGATTCGATCACCATTCTATGGAAATTCCCATATATCAAGCCTTGAGGAAAAGGTTGTTCTTTAAGGGGGAGGGAATGTTAGAGTCCTAAACTCTCTAACTCCTCAAGTAGATAGAATAATATGTTATACTATGTAATAAAGGTCATCATTGTCCATTAGATGTAGCTTGGGTGGTTGGGAGGAAATATTGTTACCATCCCCACCCAAGTTCAAATCCTTGGAGTGACATGTTGTGCCCTTAATGGGCCTATAATATGCTCTTTTTGTTGAGCCCCCAATATTCCAAAAATGCTCAGCCACCCCATGTTCTCTTGCGGATTTCGAGGAGATTTTCTGTGGACGTAGAGAGTATCGATATTTGGTGTCATGAACCACATGTAAAAAATAAATAAATAAAGGTCGTAATTATTAAATAATTCCTATGTAATAATGTCAACATGTCTAATGTAAGAAGATTGGATAGAAAATTCCACCTCTAGAATGTTCTCAAGAAAATAGAAATACTATAAATAGGGGTAGAGAGCATGGAAAAGGTTGTATTGTTGAATCATTTGTACTCGAGCTCTGATTTGTTGGATATTTCCCCCTCAAAGAAGAACATGAACATTATTCTCAAGATAATAAAGGTATCATATTTTGGATCTATATTTCCATTGTGCTTACTGTTTCATCTTTTTCTGCTAAATATTTTGATAATATGTGTTGTTTCTCTGCATATTTCTTTTTGATACCTTATATATGGCATGATAGAAATATTTTGTTAGGCCATTGAATCTAAATATATCTATTAGATAGATATGATGAACATTATGCAACCTTAAATTGGTTAGAATATGGTCATAATATTACAAGGGGGATCATTTAAGAATTCTAGACTAATTTATACCAACCCACATTATTAATACATACCTTCAACAAATTATCATGATCATGTGTCTTGAGACCCACCAACTAACCATCAATAATGAATTATTTTCTCAATGAAGAACCATATATTATTGGTGTTCTAATTGTATGGATCATATTTGTCGCAATCTCTAAATCGTCCTTAGACAATATCCATGGTGCAACATGATAATTTTTTGGACATCCACATAAGTTGTTTCTTTCTCTCATAGTTCTTTCTTTGTCTTTGACACAACCAAATATATTATAGATGTAGTTGTATATTCTCATAAGAAGAAATATGTTTCCAAAGAAAATATGACACATTCTTGAACATGTGCATTGGATCCAATAAATGTTCCACTTTAAGTTCATTCCAATATGAGAGATAATATCATTTGGAAAGCATGTTCATGCCTTTTAGCATGTGATCAAGAGGAATTTTGAAGTCATGTAAATCGTCATCAATATCAAATAGGTCTCCTTTGAACATATCCCCCCAAACTGACTTAATGCAATATTCAACTTTATTTGACCAATGTGATGGCATCATGTTATAAGGAGGGGGTCTTACCTCAATATATTTTTTAAAAGAATTCTTCATTTGAAAAAAATGATGGTCTAGCTACAAACATGACCTATCTCCTTCATAGAGACACAATACAAACTTTTAGAATACCTTGAACAAATTTACTCACCACAACATGGAAAAGAAAATAATTTTTTTTCCCTTAGTCCTAAACCACAAAAGTAATAAAATAGTCATTATCCATATGTTTTTTGATGAACCCCGTTGACTTATAATTAGTAAAATTATTTACATTGTTCCAAAGAAAGGTTATACCTAAGCATACTCCCAACCCTAGAAAGTCATGGACTATCCAACAAATCTTACCAGATATTGTAAATGATCTTTCACATATGGTTTGTGAGATATCATACTTGAATGTCATTCCATAGGAGAAACATCTCTTCTATCAATAGTTCCAAATAAATGTTCATGTCTCTAACTTGACGTTTTCTAGGCACAATAAAAGAAAACATAAAACATTCTTTCTACAAATCCATCCAAGGAGGGATATTATAATTTATTAGAAGCATAGGCCAAATTGTATAATTTGTAAATTGGAAAGAGAATGGATTCACTCTATCCATCACTAAGTCAAGTCTTATACTTCGTAACTTGCATAGAAAAAATTTAGGACGTGTGTTTTCAATGTGTTTCATTTCCTCAAAATATGCAAGAATGTGCATCACGTCTCGTCCACTCCTATTTTTTGCATCCCAATACATATTTTCAACTAAATATTTACAACAAAACATGCATTGTGTTACACCTCATATTCACCTCAATGTGCCCTATCTTTGTTTATCAGATGTGGAATATCATGTGAGCAGATTATGTGCCTTATTGTATCATGATGAGCCAAAAGTATGGTTGTATTTGCACTCATGTATTATATTGGAACATGCTTAGATGTTCTATGTATTGGTACAAGGCCTATGTAGTATCTCCAGACCCCATGTGGTCAGTCATGGCCCATCCTTTTAGTCCCCATTTCAATATAGGATTTTATTTTATGGTTACAGTCAATCACCCCTTGATGTTGGTAACTCTTTATCATGTCATTCATTTATGATCTGAGTTGGTATGTGACCATCTTGGGGTGGATCTACTAGGACACGTGATCTAGGGGAGTTTCTAGTCTCTCTTACCCCTTCGTATATGATGTAAAAGTGTTTCTCTTTGTAAAGGTTGTCACACCTATGTATAGCACATGTATTCTATTCCTAAGTATGAATCCCTATCTTATGTATTCAAAACACTTTGACCATCTACTATCAAAGATGATTCCACAAATGCTCACCTAGTTTCATGTCTCTCGAGGAAGTGTCATAGTTCTCGAGGAAGTACACATATCCCAAGGTATTCATCACATCCTTTGAGGCACATTTTGGGCCACTATTGCATACATTAACATCCTCTACACATGCCACATTGGATATTCCTGAGCACCCTCCTTTTTCATAAATTTTGGAGATTTGTCTTACACAATTTGAGGGTTGACCCACATGTGTGGGATTTATGACATTCATGAGGGTGTTTTTGGTGATTATTTGAATTGGAGAGCCATATTCCTTCCCTTGTGGAACATCTTTGATTGATTTGAGGGCTTGGTCATACCTTGGAGATACTATTTGAGCATTCCTTGAGCACATTTTGAGGAGGCCATCCACTTTTGATGTCCTTCTCCACATTTTCATGAGGTCGTTCCACTTGGAGGAGAGAAACATTGGAGCTTTGCTTGTTTGGGAGGATACTTCACCCTATTTTGAGGCCTCCACATCTCCTTTCTCTTGGAAATTTGGGATAGAAGAGAAAATCGATCCCTTTCTTTGTGGGATGTTCCTCTCTCATGATGGTTTTATGTACATGTGGGATCATTTGATTATGTATTGATTTAGTCTCCTTATTTGTGTGGATGACATTGGTCTCCTATTTTTTCATCTTTTATAATGATCAATTCACCTTTTTACCATTTTCACTCTACCCTTATGCCTGAATATTTCCCATATTACCATATCTTCCTACATTCTTGAAGCCAAAACTCTTTAATAAGAATTAAGAGGTAAATGTTTCTTATTTATATTATTTATTTTGTCTTTAGTAAATTAGAATGGGTTTTAAGTTGATCTTGTTGATGATGAATTATCTCAGTTCAATTCTTGCGTCGTAGTTCACTTCCAGTACTTGACCTCCATGGTTGCCATATTGTTGGCACAGGGCAGGTGTTGCCAGGGTTCAATGCTACAAAAGCACACCAACAAAACCCTAACTACCGACCCTTTCGGCAACACCTGCGAAGCAGATGAAGTCTCACCCGAGGTAGAGGCAGGGGTGGTTTCAGGACTCAGATGTCTGCAACCTTAGCTAGGACACAGATCTGTGATTATAACACTTAACAGAGCACTTTAGCAGTTAACATTCACCAATACTTAATCTTAGTTCACAGCGCAAACAAACCCTAATTACAGAGCATCGCAGTATTCAACCAGAGCCAACATCCAGTAGCACTTAGCTTAAAGAAACAGATTAGATCTAGCAGATTCGAGCACTGAGCATATTCACATAGATTAGATCTAGCATTCATCCACATTATTAAGCACAAAGCAACATCAGATCTATCTAACAGTCATCTATGTCAAAGCACTTAAGCAAATCACACATAAACACATCAATTCATAGCACAAAGCAGAGCAACACAGCATATACGTGGTTCACCCCCACCCTAAGGCTACGTCCAGCAACTCGTCTTCTCTTCTATTATCTTATGTCAATCAGTTACATGCACAGAGCCACAAAAACCCTACTCTGCATAGGACAAGAGATCTGTGCACTTCGCTAGATCCTCCTTCCCCAGATTAGGTTACAGCACAAAGCCTCCTTTCGATCTTTTATAGTCTATTGCACTTAGCCTTGCAAGTCTTACCTAGTATGCACAGAGAACTTACAATCCTTCGATCACTACTACATCCTACATTGCCTAGATTCTATATATATATTACAAAAGTGGGCCTAAGCATGGGTAAACCCATGGGCCGACATTCTCATACCCGTTACATGATCCCAAAACCCAAAAATCCCTAAAAAGGGGCCGAGATCCTGCGATCTCTGCTTCGTCTTGCGCTCCATCTTCAACAGCCTGTCGAAGTCCCAAAAATAGGTCAATCATTACCAAGTATCCTCAAAACTTGGTCAAGGGCCAAAAGGCCCCCAACACTCACATGTGACTCGTCCCAAGTCACTCTGATCTGATTAGTTCTGCTTCAAAGGCCTCAAGCTGCTTCGACTTGTTGTTGTGTCACGGCCTCTTGTTCATCGAACTCTTGGATGACTGCATCGTTGATAGGTCCCTCTAGGCATCGTTCAACTATAGTGACGACCTCCTCCAGCTCTACTCCTCAACCTTCGATATCTACGAACAATTGGCAAGCCTCATCCTGTACAGGTTGGAGTCTTTGAGTCACTTCCATGACTCTTCTCTGGATAGTGTGGACCTGTTGTTGGGCAGTGTGTTGCTCCTGGGATCGCTTCATTCTTTCCACAGTTGACAGGGGCTTCAACTACGCCTGTATGGTTTCTGCTTACTCCTTCGCCTCCTAGAGTTGTGACTCCAGTGCATTTCGTTATGGGTTCTCAGTGAGTCACTCATACATCTGGGCAGTGCGGTCACTCAGTTGCTTGCATTCCATGGCAAGGGCCTTTATTCTCTCAACTGCGCTCTTGGCAGTTGCCTCTCTTTGATCCCTTACATCCTACAAAGTGTCGGGCACTGTACGGAGCTCTAAGTCCGTTATTCTTTGTTGTAGTTGCTGGATATTTTATGTGAGTTGCTCTACTTGATGTGTGACTCAGTCTTCTGCCCATGGTTCTAAGCCTGTCACGGAGCGAAGTGCTCTGTTGACTGATTCTTTCACTTCGAGTTGCTCCACGAGCAACTGTTCTTTTCCTTGTTGCATTTTTTCTTTCTCTTCATCAAACTTTGCCTGGAGAGCAACCTTCTCTTGCTCTGCAACTCGGTGTTGTTCTACAATTACTCCTTGCACTTGCTTCAAGGCCTGGGTGGCGTGTTTTGTTTCTTCTTGTGCTTGTCAAAGGCGAGCTTCAGTTGCATCTGCTAGTCGATGGAGTTGGGTTGGCTCATCTCCCAACTCTGGTTCTCCCAATGGCAGGGGCGTAGTGGAGACTGCGTGACTGGACTGAAGGGCCTGTTGTACCCCTCGGAGTTCGATCTCAATTCTATCATACATTTCCTCCTGCTTGGATTCGTGTTTCTATGCAATTTCCAGTGAAGCGTCATTCACAGCTGTGATGATGAAGTCAAAGTCATCGACAGTGAGCATAGTCTACATCTTAGTCATGGTGGTTCTGAATTTCTTCCGAGAAGTGGGTTTCATGGGAGAAGCCTTCCTTTTCTTCAAGGGATCGGCCTCATCAGCAGGATCCCTAGGTGGTGTTACTTCGCCTTACTTTTGCTGGTCTTCTTTGTCGTTTGTCTTTTCTACTTCGTCATCACCCGCTCGGCCAGGTGATACTGAAGCAGTCTCTCTCGATGTGTTGCTCAAGTCTTGGACTTCTTCGGTCTAATGGTTATACTGTCTGCAGTGACTATATTGCTTCGCCATGGCGAAGTGCCATGCTGTGTTGTATTGATATCCCGATGAATTTCAAATTCTGGAATTCTTCCTTCTACGAAGTTCCCTCCAGAACCTTTTGTAAATTTTCGATCTTTGCTCTCTTCTTACTAAGCTTTCTATCATTTTTCCCAGTGATCTTCGTCTCGGTATTCCTCTTTCCATTCTGATTCTTGTCTTCTTTTGGCATAGTAACTTCACATTGTTGAGATTCTTTCCTGAGATTCAAGGGTAATACTTCTTCTTTATCTGGGGTAGGGACTTCAGTCTTCTACGAGTCCTCTTGTGCTCTTACAACTTTGACATCCAAGTCTCTGGTTTTAACTAGCTTCGCTCAGTTCTCATGTTCTTCAATCAAGTGTGCGATCCTCCTAGTCATGAAACCTTTTAATTCTTGCTTCTTCTGCTCTAAGACTTCTTCTTCTTTCCTTCTGGCTTGATCTTCTTCAATCCAAGGTTTTCCTAGTAACATAGCAAATGAAGTGTTGTTCTCAATAAATTTAACAACTTCAAATTCTTCCTCTGTCAAAGTTCCATTGGCATTCATAGATATTTGGGTGAGCTTTCCACATAGGTTTATCAGCTTTCCTCTAAATAGTCCTATTCCTCCCAATGAAGGAATCATAGCAGGCTTTCCCAAAGTTTTCCAAGTTCTTTCTATCATAATATTCACCTGTGTTTTTTCATCCAGAACACAGTCAATGTCGAAGTCTCATTTTCTTGCTTATATGCATTCTTTTTCTTTGAAGATCTCTGATAAGCTGACATGCCAGTGGTCATTCAGGGTTTCTTTCATATGTAGCAATACTTTCTCTGGTTATTTCTGAAGTTATGTCATAGTTTCAGTTGTTTGACCTTTCTCATGGTCTTCTTGTCTCATATTCATCCTTTCAACCTTAGCAATCATTCTAGGTCAATCCAATACGTCATGGTCCATAGATTTACAACAAAGACAGCTAGGTTTTCTTCCAGGGCATTTCTTAGCCAGATGTCCCAGACTTCTGCAACTGTAGCAAAGGTTTAATCCTCTCTTTCTTTTAAATGATCCCCATCTTTTCATGTATTGGGTGTTAGGATCATAGTAGCTAACCTATAAACAATTCTTTCTAGGATCCTGCATCCATTTGTTAGTCCAAACATTCTTTCTATACATTTAATCTAGTATGAGACCTTAAGTTAGGTAGTTTCCTTTTATTTCAGTTTGGGTTTTGAAGTAGTTGTCGGCATTTCTTTATTAAGATATGATAGGTACGATAGGATAGGCTCTGATCCTGCATGTATTGTGCTTGCATCTCATAATATTAACATGAAGGCAAGGAAATGGTACAAGGAATCTTGAGTGATCATTTTTTCTAATAGATATCTGAAGCGAAGACTTGTTAAACTGAGAAACAGGGCAAGGGGGAATCTAAACATTTTGGTGAACGATGCAGAGCTTTGTTAGCATAAATGGAGTCATTAGTTTTGTTCAAGTTTGAGGAGTGAATCCCATTTGCATGAGGACATGCAAACACACAAGTGTGGAGGAGATGTTGGCCTTCTATTTTGTCAGCTTTTATAATGATCAATTGGCCTTTTTAACATTTTCACTCTACCCCTATCCCTGAATATTTCCCATATTACCATATATCCCTACATTCTTGAAGCCAAAACTCTTTAACAAGCATTAATAGGTAAATGTTGTTTATTCCTATTATTTCCTATGTCTTTGGTAGATTATAATGGATTTTAAGTTTATCTTGATGATGATGAATTGTATTAGTTCAGTTCTTGTACCACATTTCACTTATGATACTTGACTTCCATGGTTGGAATATCCACACATCTCTAAGGGAAATTCCAGAATATGGTTTTGTTGCTAGGACCTTCAATATCAATGTATGTTGTTCAACGTTGATGCAGACCCCCTATTCCTCCTCAGGGTTGCGCGACCTCCTGGTCAGGATCTTCTAGTTTGGGAGCCGAAATGGCTCTTCTGGTTCCAAACTAGAACCCTTCGAAACGAACACACAGGTCCACTCCACAAATGCTCAATTGGCTTTTTCCAAGTGCCAAGCGTGAGCTCCCACAATGCACGACCAAGGGTTGTGACCGCACCCTTATCCTTCCTGCCTTTCGCTATTTCGCTATCTCGCAACTCGGAGTTTTGCAGCGCAATAAATCCGCCCTCCCGACTCGCGATACCCGAGTTTGCGAAATGGCATGACCTCGCTATTTCGCAATTCGGGGTTTTGGAATTCAAGCCCTCTGTCCCATCCTTCCAACTTGTAAGGGCAGAGATCATGATGTGAATCAGCGGTCAGATCCACCTATAGTCGGCAGTCCTTGTGAGACCCGAGATCATGATGTGGATCAACGGTCCAGATCCACCTATAGTCGACGGTCCATATCAAATCGCGATCTCGCAATTCAGAGGTTTGAAAACCAAGACCTTCGTCCTTCCAGCTCGCGAGACCCGAGATCACGATGTGGACCAATGGTCCAGATCTGCCTGTGTTCGACGGTTCAGATCAAATCGCAATCTCGCGACTCGGAGGTTTGAAAAGCAAGGAACTCCGCTTCCTGGTTCGCGATATCCGAGTTCGCGAAATGGGTCGACTCTGTTATTTCGCGACCTCGCGACTCGGGGTTTTGGAAGACAAGACCTATATCCCTCTGGTTGGCGATACTCGAGTTCGCGAACTGGACCAACGGCTCAGATCTATCTGAGATCTATGGTCACTATTCCTCCTGGGTTTTTGGACATCAAGCAACCCTCGTCGCTAAACTCCTTGCAACTCCACCTTATCCAACGGCTTGCAGCGTTTCGGTGTTCCTCCTCGAGGACTCTCCACCGTCCGTTCAAATCTTTGAACTCCCCTCACTTGGATCTACGCAGCGTTAAATTATGTGCTCCTCCTTCCAATTGGACGATCCGCGGGAATTCCCACAGTGATCCAACGTCCGACGGCATTCTTCCTCCTGAGCTTTTACTCGATTCCGACTTAGAATATTTTCTAAGTCTGTGAAGATTCAGTCTTTGCTCCTTCCAGAGAATGAGTTCCTAGTTTCGACAACACCTTCTGAAGTGTTATCCCTCCTAAGCTTTGTCTGGTTCATACTTCGATCTCCTGCGCACTCCTTGCGTCTGAGGGATTTCGATAACTCAGGTCCGCGGTGCTCCTCTCTGGCTCGATCCACACCTTGCAGAGCTTCCTACGAAGAGAAACAATTGAAACTACCAAAACCTTACAGTTCCATTCACTTGTTTATAAAACAGAAAATAACAGGGAAAATGCACACAGCCCAAACATCACACATTTGGGTCAATTTTCCATTTTGTTCTATTCACAATTGCCCACTGGCTACATACACATACAAATTATAGTAGCTCAAAAATTGAGATTTTCTGCTCCAATGTAGTTCTCTTATAGATGACTTCTCTGTATTACAACTCTCCTCTCTTCCCTCTCTTTTTTCTCTACCGCTAACTGGGCTTACAAACTTTTACATAACTCAAAATGTTCCTAGGGTTTCCCCTGCTACTTGCCTACTCTAAACCTTATCCTACGCCATCTTAGTCTAGTCGTATTCCAGAGCCGAAGTGGAAACTTCTGCTCTGTTTACAATTTCAAAAACTTGCTTCAAAGGGAAAAACTCATCACCGGTTCAAGCGTGCCTCCGAAGGTGAATTTTGGCGTTGTGTGGAGGTGGATCCCGAAATCGTTTGTGACTGCTCACGTTGAAGTTCCAAAGGAACTCTCACGTGTTGGGTGGTCCCACCTCTGCGCGCTTGCCAACGATGCTCCTGCATCAAAAGTTTACCCATGTCCAAGGTGGCAACCTCCAATTCATGGTCAAAGGCATGGTCAAACATATGCCAAGTGGAAATGAGCAGTGATATTCATGCGATATTTGTGAATATATGAAGATGAATCTCCAAAATTTGAGACATGGGTTTTTTCTAGAACATGTCCATTCAGTTCAATGTGAGTAGTTTCCTATAAAAATTGAAATATTTGAGAGATATGGATTTTTTTCTAAAGATGAATTTCCCATATTTTATGTGCGGTCGGTTTTCCAAAAACCCAAAATTGTAATAGACAATTCTAATTCAGGGGAATTTCTTTCAATCCATTCCATTGCTCTTCTCCATATAAATGCACATACATCAAAATATGGAGCATATTACAATGTAAGATATGTATTGAAAATAATAGATTAAGGAAGGAAACCACTGAATTGTACTATGTTTATTTGAGTAATAAAAGGATTGTTCATTACACTTGTACATGATGTTTTGATCAGAGTTTAAGGAACTGTGTTTTCATGGAAGTGTTGCCCAAATGAGAAGGACCCCTCAGATGGTAAGTGTTGCCTCGTTTTATTTTATTTTTATGTAGTTTTAGTTCCCTTATATGATTTTTAGTTTAAGATTGCATTCTAGTTCTATGTTGGTTTTGTATTTAATCACTTATAGAAATGAGAAAATGATTGAAGAACAAGATTAACTTCATAGTGTATTACAGGAACACTTTATGGTGAAATATTGTAAACGATGCTTGAAAAGTACTCTTGTCGACTCAATCCAATGATCAAACATCTTTATGATGAATCTTAGTTTCATATATTAGTTTACTTATTGTTGTGTGTTTCTTTCAAGCATTTATTGAGCTTTTTTTGTACACCACTGAGGGAGAACCACTGAAGACTAAGGATCTAATAAGCTACACAAGAAAAACCATAAGAACATTCACATTAATGAAATATTGTGGTTCAAATCCAAATAACATTAAGTAATCTCATAGTTCAATGATAAGCCACAATTCCATATTGTTAGTTGGTTTGATTTCATTCGGTTTGAATGCATAGGTCTTAAATAAACGCATCCATAGGTTAATTGGTACAAAGACAAGATATGCATCAGAGAAATATTTTAAGGATGTTATATCATTAAAACATTAATGTCATGGTATGATGAACCCGCCCCAGTACTTGATCAAATGCTAATTTAATCTAAGATGAGACCTTAAGTTAAGCAGTTTCCTTTGATTTCAGTTGGGGTTTTGAAGTGGTTGTCGACATTTCTTTATTAATATAGGATAGATAGGATAGGATAGGCTTTAATCATGAATTTCCTATACTTGCATCTCATAATATTACGAGCCCTAGGGTTGATGATTTAATGTCCGGAATTTATGCATATAAATAACCCGACAGATGACAAGGCTTCTTTCTTAGTCTCCCAGGCTAATTTTATGAAGGAAGAATTGATAAATAATGAGAAGGATGTAGAATTCTCCTCTATAAATAGAAGCACTCCTCTCATTCCAAATTGTTGTGAATTGTTGGATATTATTTGTGACTACAAACAATATAATAGGGTGATTCTCAAATCTAGAAATTAAATTGCAACATTAAAAATCAGATTTGGTAAAACCCTAAGGATAGGGTTTGGTGCTTCAAGGTGTTTTGTTTATTATTCCTAGCCTCTATTTTATAGATTTTTTACCAAGATCATCTTACATATATAGAGGTGATTTTAATATCTAATGTGTCAATAATTTGTTATCATTACTTAGAAGTTTTATTTGGTGAATTCTAAGTGCTAACTTGTGAAACCCTAGGGGGATTCACCACCAATTTTACAAGTTATTATTTATTTCATGTTTATATATCTTTAGGACTTGTCTCTAACAGTTGTTTGGTTGTTATTGTATACAATATCTATTTCCTAAGTGGAAACATCCAAGACATCTTGTTCTTTGTGCTTAATCTCTCTCTTGGATGGTAGTTTCATGACTTAAATCTGATTTTTTTTCATTTTATTTCATAAATCAGATTTAGAAGTGAAAGGATAGTCTTAATATTGTCCTCTCTTAGCATATAATCAAGTGGTAAACACAAGCACACATTTGACCTTTGATTAATGTTAAATGTCTTCACTCTTTGTGCCTTAAAGTGGTTTAAAGTGGTTCTAACCTCTTATGAATTTTGTTTGTTGAGTGATAGATTTGATTACAAATATGAATTTGTTAATGTTGTTTATATTATAAATCAGATTTGGCACACACATCTACTAGCTCCTAACCTTTCTTTGAAGTGGATATAATTGTGGTTCATGCAATTGTTTCTATTTGAATATATTTAGAGCATTGTAATCACTTATTGGAATCTTGTGCATAGTCTTTACATATTTTGTGGATTCATTAAAGTAGATAATATGATTGCATGGTTTTATTTCACTTAAATAGGTTACTTTCATCATTTGGGATACCCCTCGTGGCTTATAGGAGTCGGCCTAAAGTGCAAGGGAAAGTATACTAAGGTGATAGTGGTGCACTTCCCATCTCGTTTCTCCAGTTAGAACCTATGTTGGGACTTTTACAAGGGTGCTAGTTCAAGTGTAACACATTGCAATCCTGTAATTATGGACACATGGCATAATATTTTTTATGGGACATTTTTTCCCTTTACATCATAGCAATAGCGACTAGTTTTGCATTTTTGATATACAAACTTATCTTTATGTCACCCATTGTATAAGTTACAATCTTTTTGACATGCATGATATACTTTTTTATCAACACCCAGATCAAACAACAATTTTATAGAATCTTTTCATGTACTATGAAGTATGTTGTCTGATGGCAACAATTTATCCTGCAACAAACTAATTCAAACTAACACTAACAACCAACTAACAATTAACAAGATAAAAAGATTAAAGAACTCATAATCCACACTATATTATAGTACACATCACATATGTACGTTAACAAAAATTTAAAGCTGCTATCTAACCATCCATATGTTGATTTCAAATTATAAAGCATTAGAACAGTAGTCAACTTAGAGCACTTTGTGTTACTATCCATTGTAAAAAGGGGTGATTGTGTAGCCCACATTAAATGCTTTGTTTCAATTGCATGGCCTACAATGCCTCCACCCGTATCTTCTTCATGTTCACCAACTACATGAACGTATTCCCTATCAAAAACATCATTTAACATTTGGTTGACAATGTGTGTATTGTGTATGGTCTCATCTCCACTACTCGTATTCACATTGTTTGCTCAATGTTGTTCATTTCTATCAATTCCACATGAAATATCACTATCGATCATAATAGTATTAAAATTAGGATATGGATATTGTAAAGGAGGTGCATTCAAAAACACATTATACTCTTCTTGGGAAACATTTTCCTATATGCTTGTTTCTCTCTCCAAGAAACAAAAGTGTGATGAAATGGAAGGTTTAGTAATAACATGTTTATTTCCGATTATACCATCAAAAATACCCAATAATGATACTATCATGATCGCTTATATCATCATCATTGTAAAAACGGATACCATATGAAAAAACATACATTGTATTTATAGTTCTCAATACAATAGATAAAATTAAATTCAATGCAATAACTAATTTGAACAAAGCTTCACCATAACATTGCACATAAATAATTTTAAAAATAACATTTTAAAATGAATGTCCAAGTCTTTCAATATTTCCTCAATATAAATTATCAATACAAACTCTTAAAGTTGAAAATTTATACAATATCATTTTGTTGCCTTTTTCTTTCGTGCCATTGGGACCTCTATGTGAAGGTTGATTAATTATATTTTTTCTTGAATAGGTATAGGTATATTTATTTTTTAAGGTATAGGGAATATCAATTACAGTCCACTGACAACTCATCTCTGAGAAACAAATTACAAATTTCAACTACGCAAAAATATAATTTCGCCATCCTAGACATGAACCTTTCCTTGTCATTAATTATCTCAATAAAGACATAATTTGCATTTCTAGATTGTTTTTTGAGCTATCAATAAATCCTATATAATTTGCATTTCTAGATTGTTTTTTGAGCTATCAATAAATCCTATAATCTTCCCATGTGTGCTTGGATGACCTTCCATGTATACATAATCCTTTAAGTTTCCCAATGAATTCAAGCATATATTGTACTTAAACATAGAATATTTGAATGATGTTAATTTGGCACAGTAATTGCATCTATAATGAGGTCTAGAAAGAGGTATTAATGTAACCTCTCCTTAGTGAGGAATGTGCACATTTAACATGATATATAAGCCTAAGTTTTCTCCCTTTATTTTACAAGGGGAAATCATGAAATTGTAATCATAATATGAGAAAATATCTCATATAGTGGGAAATTCCTTAGATGTAGGTCAAGCACCATATGTGGATATATTGTACGACTCTTTATATAGTGTCACCACATTTATTGAGAGTTATTCATCCCCAACACCCTCCATAGGTATCGGTTGATTTGTAAATGCTTGGTTAATTTTCGTAATCTTAACATTATTTTCCTCCTAATGACCTGACCACCATTTGCACTCTGGGAATTTAACGAATATAATGAATCTAAAGAATTTTTAGCATCCAAGAAACCTTTAGCATCTAAGTAATATTTACAATCTTTGGATGGTTTCCTTACAATGCGTTTTTTTCTGGATGAGACTTTGAGGAAGGGATGAATCTTTGGGCACTCTACTGGACCTATGGGATTTTCAACAACAATAGGAAGAAAAAGTATATCCCTCATAAGGAGTACATCACATTAGTAATGTTTTATCACAATACATCATCTATGGTTCTTTAAACATTTACAATTGGAACAAAAACACATCATTGATGCTTCATAATATTGCTACAAAGGATCATCTTCATTTACCTATGAACTCATTCATTGCTCTACTAGAAGATGGAATATCACAATTTTCCAGAAAAGGTTTATCTTGGGGTTTATTACATATTGATCAAGGTTTATTGCAAAAACATATTTCAGTTAATATCCTTCAATGGTTGGTTCCAATCCAAGGATGAATTGTATTAGGATTGGAAGTTCAAGAAATTTCACTAGTTTCTTGCAAATCATATACATATACACAAATATATTAATCAAATTACTAATCAACATTTAAAAACCTTATCATAAATTTATAAACTACATTCTTTTTAATTTATTAATTTACGTACATTTGTTTTGATATGTGGCATTGAAGTACCAACAAGAGAGATGTTGGAGCTAGATTTCAAATCTATAGATAATAAGCATGAAAATTTGAGTATGCATATGTCATATTTAACCAAATATTAGAACTTAATTAAAATAATTATGAACTTACATCTTGAGTTAAGGATGAATGAATAGAATTATTCAATATTCTGCTAAAGGATGAATTACTTAATGTTAAACTTGAACCCCACACAAGAAATAATACAATGGCAATACTTATATGTGGACATCAAAAGTATTATAATAAAGATATGTGATTTCTTCACAATAAGAAATTTATGAAATTTGGGTTATTGCTAGATAAACTTATTGAGCCAGAATTTGAGTCAAATGAAGATTAAGAACTTGATGAAACCATCATTGTTTATACAATCTGAAAACAATATCGAAAACTAGTTAATTAAAATAATAAAATGGTGTTGTTATATGAGTGAGGGTTTAGAGTGTTGAGATATTAGGGTTATAAGGACTGAGGGACATTCCTAGGTTAGAGATTGTATGTGTTAAGTGTTAAAAAAATTAGGGGTGTTAAGGATTAAACATTGAGGTTTATGGGTTAGGGGTGCAATACCCTAGTTTTGATCCCTAGATTAATAATGTATATTTGTACTTGATGTCAGGCCAGAGAGACTAGCAATGTAATAGCTTTTGAATATTAATAACAAAAATGCATCACCAGCTGCAGACGAACAAGGAAAAAGTTATAGGGCATTGTGATTCCATTAGAGATAGGGTAACTAGGGACTAAAACAAATTATTATTATAATTTATTAAACCCATATTTGAATTAGTTGGGGAAAGGAACTCGTGATCTTCTTGGGGAATACACATGGCGCACTGTCAGCATTCATATATTAACTATATTTTGATGGTTTTTAGGGGAATTCTATCATTCTTTCTTGTTCTCGGTTCTTGGGGACAAGAGAAGATTTATATGGTAGATATCCATTACCAATTGGTTGTATGATAAGACAGGTTATTTTTCTATCAATGTAAGGATTCCTGAGTGCATGGAAGCATTGGAATTTGGGAAAAATTGTCCATAGATGAGAATATTTGGAGCTTCCAACATTGATATTTCCTAGCTAGACTATATTGGAGCCCTCGAAAGAAGTGGAATAGCCCGAGGGACTGTAAAGAAGGGGATTCCTCTTTTTGGGTTGTGCAGGATGAAGGGGAAAGAGAGCTAGTAAGTTGGAATTGTTATGTGATTGAGTAGACTACAATAGAATGAGAACTTGAATGTATGTGTGAGATTAGAGTCATCCTAGGCACCCATCTTTGTGGATTCATAGCCTCATCTCGCAGATGACATGCTGCTAAAATATTTGGAGCAACAGTGTCTATGGTTGGGTGGAATGTCCAATGTCTGCAATTAGTTGGTGTGGTTATTTGATAAAGACAAATGTTCTTTGCGTATTTAATTCATGTTTTTTATTGTTGTGCTTATATTGTGCTTACTTACATTGTGTTATTACTTCCTAATGTGCATATCGCATGAGATTTATGCATAGTGTTTAATATACACATTTTTTTTATTACATGCACGGTTGATGGATAGGGATGCTTTTTAATTTTTATTAAATTGGTATCTGAGTTTAAAAATTAGTTCAAGAACACGAGTTCTTGAGGTACCCTGTGATT
Source organism: Picea sitchensis (assembly GCA_010110895.2). Lineage (NCBI taxonomy): Eukaryota > Viridiplantae > Streptophyta > Pinopsida > Pinales > Pinaceae > Picea > Picea sitchensis. Next base: position 57,812 of record SNQJ01S0048473.1, read on the forward strand.
TGGGTATGTTAAAGATTGGTATCAAATAAGAAATTTGTTGTGACATGACCTAGTGGGGAGTTAGGTATGTTACATTGCGGTATCAGAGTTGAAGGTTTCAACATCAAACCTGTATGGGCAGAGATCATTATGAATTTTTTAAGATTCGTTATTTTAGAATTTCACTCCACATTGAAATTAGTTGGAAATAACGAAATTGGAGAGAAATCTCTCTTTTATAGATTAATCCAGTGTGTATTGGCCGCGGAGTGTGGAATGGGTGAGCGCAGGGTCGGAATCAACCATGTGAAGCTTAGTGTAGAGAATCCATGGTGGCAATGTGTAAATTTTCTTTGAAAAATTACATATACCCATCAACGGCCGAAATTAGTTTTGATCTTGAAATTGATGGTTCAGATTCACCATGGGTGTCGTAAAAAAATTCTAAGTTAAATTGAGTTCACCGAAAAGAAATTTTTATAGTCCATTGATGAGAATTTTTATTAAATCTGTCGAAAAACATGTTTTATGAAGTTCACTAATGTCACAAATTCTTCAGACCGCCCAAAAGAGTTTTTTCTAAGTTCATCGAAAGAGTTTTTCGTAGATCGTAGAAAAAGATATTTTCTAAGTCCACCGAAGGAGTTTCTCATAAACCACCAAAAAAGTCAATTCATTTTGTAGGCCACTAAAGTACATTTTGTAGTTTACCGGTGGAAGACGAATTTTGAAGTTCACTTAAAAGGGGTTTTTCAAAGATCATAAAAAAAGGGAGGTTTTTCCATGTTCACCGATGGAAGTTTTTTTGAGTTCACCAAAAAAATAGTTTTTTCAAAGTTCACCAAAAAGACAAAAAAATGACTCCATCAAAGAACCTTTTTGTAGTTTGTCAAAGTGCATTTTGTAGGTTTCCAATGGAGAAGAATTTTTTAGTTTTCCAAAGAACATTTTTTGAAGTTCGTCAAAGAACATTTTTGACGTTCATTGAAGGATGTCTTTTGAAGTTTTTCGAGAGACAAATTTTGGAGTCTACCGAAAAGCAAAATTTTGAGTTCATAGATGGAAGAAAATTCCAGTTCACTAATGGGATAATTTTGGAGTTCACTGATGAAGGAATAAAATTGACAATCGCCAATGAAATAACTCTTCATCTCATTGATGAGGATGGTGATATGTCAAGTCAAAGGTTGACAAGTGGAGATCAGTGCCACATCAAAAGCCACGTGCCATGCCACATCAGCTAGATTACCACGTAAGCAAGATGATGGTTTCGGCCATGACATGAGAAAATTAACTCAGAAACAAATGAAATTTAAAGGGTATGTCCACAATAAGTAAGACTACAAAAGTGTCAATGAGGGTCATTGGCCAACTCTACTCTAAATTTCTAGAAAAGGTAAATCAACAGTTTTTAAATAGCAGGGTGGCACTCTTTGACAGAGATCCCATTATTGATGAAATTTTTACAATAAATACAAGAATTAGACATGAAAATACCTAGTGGATAATTAGTCCAAATTCCAAGGGTTTGGAATGGAGACAAAAACATGCCAAAATCCATTATTATGAGCCACTTTTTGGAGATTTTTTAGATTTTCAGAGGAAAAGTGACCCCAGATCACACAACCAAAAAACATTATCTACTCAACATTTTACCTACTCATTAATCCAAACAAGTTTCCTTAGTGAAGTTTTTCTAGCACTTGTCCATTTGAGAGATAGCTAGTTTTAATAAAAGTTCCAAGTATGGAGAAAACAAAAAAAGGACAAAGTTGTAAATTTCATATTGTTGTAGAATTTGACTGGAGAAACATATTGATAATATGAAATTTGATGTGTTTTCATCATCACCGATATTATCAATTCTTGATTCAAAAATTTTCTTGGTTCTTGATAGATTTTCTTCTACAAGTGGCATAATTTATGCTTTAAGAATAATTTCATAGTAAAAAGGGGCATAATGGAGTAGAAATGGAAAACTTCAAAAGGATGTAACTTTTAGCTCAGAAAGAAGAATGAGACATGAGTATAGTCATTGAAAAGTTGATTCAAAGGAGAATGTGTCCAAAGCACCAAAATATAGTTTAGTGTATATTTACTCTTCATGAATTGAGATGAAAAATGGCATGTATCCTAATTAATGAAAAAATTATAATAAACAAAATTTCTAACAACAATGGTTGCTTACACATTTTGCGGAATTAGAGTATAAGTTGATCAATCCAACTTCAAGATTGTAAATCAAATACATGGAAGATGCGCAAAGAGCCTATGGCCATAAAAGAGAAGTTAAAGGTCGAAACTTCAGTTTAGGTAATGAGGAAACATAGTCTAATGGACATAGAAGCAAGGTGGAACCAACATAACTGGTAGAGATTATGAGAAGTTTGAATATGGAAGTGTAGAGTTATAGAGTTGACAATGAGAATATAATAAAAGCCCGGGAGAAACAAAATCACATAAATACTCAATGGTTGCAAATTCTAAAGCAATTGCAAAGACAAATGAAGAATGGATCAAGCTCAAGACATGAGGAAGAAGGTATACCTCATGCAAGGAGGGATAAATATCGAGGATCTAGGCACTCTAAAATTACTAGTAGAACTCAAAGACATCACTACTCACCTACTCATTCATCTAGAAATTTTTATGCATTTGAAGAATCAAGGAGCAACCCTAAAGTGTCCTTGATTTATACATCCTTGTTCACCCACCCCAATGGGCATGGGTTTGGATGATCATGAACCTCCAACCCAAGATTTTTTACTAGATCGGCTTCTATGAGAATGGCCTATGAACCAGAATTGAATAGAGCCTCTACCTCGGCCTTCCTAACCTGGATCTTGATATGGAAGAGTTTTTTCATCTCCTTTTCTTCCTTATGATGAAGGTTACTCAGATTCACCTCCTTCTAGTACACTAAAGTGAAAAAAATATTTGCATCCACATATTAGTTGCTCTCTACCCAATTGATTTAATATGTCGCTAGAAGGTTCTTATTTTTGGCATTCTTCTTTGCTCTCTACCCAATTGATTTAATATGTCGCTAGAAGGTTCTTATTTTTGGCATTCTTCTTACGGTTCCTAGGGTTCAACTCTAGATGTAATTTCCAACACTTTTCTTTTTACTTTAGTGGATTTCCATTGATATTGCAATGGTTACAATGGTTACTTGGATCATTTCACTTATGTGTAGTGGTTGTCATCTTATTGTCTTTCCCTTTCCACTTATTCTTTCCCTCCTTGGAAGTATATTGGTGTTGTTTATGTTAAGAACCACTTGGTTGACCTTTCTTGCGATCTATATTTCCTAGATATTTTTCTTGCACACAGGCCTCGTCAATTGTCGTAGGCTTGAAGAGAACCACTTACTTTCACAAAAGACTATGTAGACCGCCAAATACTTGAGGAGTACATATGGGTTCTTGGGAGAGATACCCAGCATGATATTCATCTTTCTGAGTTCGATGGTGTAATCTTGCACACTCTGACATTTCCTTTTCCTAAAGTAATGCCAACAAATCCATTGGTCCTATACATACCCAATAAGATAAAATTGGGACTTAATGAGGGTTTTAAAATCCTCCCACTTAGTTACTTATGGATAACCCTTCATCTTAAGTATCTTTGTGTGGATTTCCCACCAGGTTAATGCATTACCCTTTAATTTCAATCAAGAAAACAAAATCTTATGCTCCTAATATATATTGTGAGCACTGAAATAGACATATAAATGCTACAACCAATTATTCAACGTTAATGCATCGATCTCACCTTGGTATGGCTCGATATCCACTTTCACTTCCATTTTAAATAAGGAATGCGCGGAAGTAATGGAACTATAACATGTCTTCCCTTTCTCAGGCTCTCTCCTCGACTCCTTTTCTATGTCTTCATTTTCTCCTGGTTTCCCCTTGTTACACATTATTTTGGTCACCCTGGTGATGTTTCTACAAACATGTGTTCCGACTCCCAAAAGAATCTTTCTTCATGAGAAAAGTGATTGGTTTCCTCTTCTACAAATTTGTTTTTAGAAGGAGGTCACAGGCTAGACATAAGACACAGTGTGGAAATGCCTGATTTCCACAGGTTGTCCTAAGCCTGGCTTGCGGAGTTTCCGCAGGCTGCTCTATAGCCAGGGTGCGACGGCGTTGAAAGACTAAGGAAAGGACGAAGTTCACGAAGGTTCTAGATGGGAATTTTCTAGAACATGAGGTAGCATCTGTATGGTTGGGATCCTACTCGCTTCTTTGATTTGGTGAGATCATCCTAATCTATTTAACCATCTCTCCTTCTCCTATATAATGATGGGTTTCTCATGGAAAAAGTTAAGCAAGATTAAGCAAGGAATTAATGAAATAATAGACTGAGAATTGTGTGAGGAATTCTATTTCAATTGATGCTTAAAGTCTCCATTTGTCCATCAAGCTATTATAGATGTTCTTCATGCAAGTTTGGAGAAAGTATGTGTGTCAGAGCAAAGGGCCACTAAAAGGGAACCTTGCAACATCAAGGCAATTTGGTTGTATCTTCCACTTTTACTTAATATAATACGGTGGCATGTTTCTTTCCCATAAAATCATTCTCATTTTATTACATGACTCCTTGATCATGTGTATAAGTTTTCATTGAATATACTATTGTTTATTTCACTTGGGTTGGTTTGTGTCATTGCAAGTCTAATATCACAAGAGCACCGGAGTGGAGCAGGGACAACAAAGATATAAGGAAGCAATATTCAAAGGTATGTCACTTATCTCTTCTTTGATAGTAAATTTGATTATTAAAGCTTAGGTAAAGCACCATGTCCTATCTTGTTTTGTTCTAGATCTAGGTGGATCTAGGGAGATCAATTTATGTCTGCATTTACCGATTAATCCAATAACAAAATTGGTGACTCCACTGGGGATACGACTTGTTTGTGGTTTTTTGTTGTACATTTTCTTTTAACCTACCCCTTTTCATTTTAATCCAGTCTCTGAGTCTGTGGGGGATCCATCCAGACTCTCTGAATCTAAAAGTTCATTTAGACTCATTCTCCTTTTTCCAATTTTCTTTTGTTTACAGACATAGTCGCACTGTATCCCATATGCAGCCTACGGAAACCTTTAATCGTCGCATCCTGACTGTTTAGAACAGTGCGGACTCTCCGCAACCTACCCCATAGCTAGCCTACGGAAACCTTTAATCGTTGCACTGTACCCAACTGTTGGGTTGCGATGTTGCCTGTAAAAATTTTTGGATTGGGTCTTTTTGTCTTCTGATACCCAGTTTTGCTTTAATCGCCTAGGAGGAACTTTTGATGCCAGTATCTGACTGATTTATGAGTTTAAGACTTGTTGTTGATTGGTTTTCGGAGATTGAAAACCCTTCTTTGTCATTTTACAAGTTTTACTTCTTGATTTTTGTCAACATGGATATAATCTCTGGATTTAGATTTGAGTGCTTGATTGATAAAAGTCTTTAATTTGTTTTATAGAGATTTGTTATTTCTTTTAGCTATCTTTGAAACAAAAATTTTAATTTCTTTCTTTGCATTTGATTGGGGACATCTTTGCATTTGAAGTAGCGAAATTGCATGGTTTTTGGCATTTTTTGGTCTTGAATCATGTATTGGTGTACAGTCTCTTTGTCTCATTTCTTGAAGATATTAATATTGATGAATTTAATAAATTTTTGGGACATTGTGCATCTGGGAATGATAAACGTTTTCTCCTTCTCGTAATATAGCTTTTATCGAAGTGAAATATTTGCATTATCATTTCTTTACATTGTTTAGAGCCGTTCAAAACATCATTTAGTCCACGCCATTTTCCTTTTGAGTAACAACAGCCTTAAAATAAAGCGCTTATAAAAATTTATTAGACATTTTTATATTTTCTGGCAGCAAACCTACATTAGATTAGTTGTAGGGCTTTGGAATAGGTATGAAAGATAACTTTCCAAAGCTGTGAACAAACATAGAATCTTGCATTAGGGAGCAGTGAAATCCACTTGCTACATTTTGTCCTGGGAAGCCCTTCTCACACAAGGGTCAAACCTGAGGTCACATTAAGACTAGCAGAGTTACTCACCCTGCTTTGTTGGTCTTGGTGTAGAGATTGTGTGTATTATGGGGGTCGCTTGAAGATATACCCACAATGAAGAGTGGAAGCCTTTCAAGTTGATTTCGGGCTACCATGCCTTTGCGCGTGGATCGGACTGTCGATTGTTTCCCCAGGCATCACTGTTGTAGTCGGTAACCTTAGTACCCTATCTCTTTAGGTTTCTTACACAAGGTGATTGTGAAGGGGAAAGTCTTCACGGTACCTAGAATCGACGTTGGACAAACTCACTCGGGCTCCTTGGAGGGTATACCCACGATTATGTATGGGAGCTTGCACCAGCGTGTAAGTCCGTTAAATAGGTCATCAATGTAACTTTTCCACCTGCTCTATCTCAGCCCCTTATTACATTGTTCTCACGACATTGGATTTCATCACCAACTAGTGTGCTCATTGTGAGAAGGTTTTGTTTGCTTGCTTGCTTACTAGATTTTTAGTGTGTGTTGTTTGTTTTCCCTAGCAGACTCTAGGTTGGATCTTTATTTTTATGGTGTCCGTTCCCGGAATGACCAATGAAGGAGCCCCTGCTCCAAGGGAACCTTTTGTTTTTCCTTCTTACGGAAACATTGGTCCTCCTCACATCACTACTTTGATCCTTCCAGGTCTCACAATTGGATTACTGGTATGGTTGTTTTCCACTCAGGTAATCCTGAATGCAGTTAGTGCTTCAGTTATGAGCACTTCCCCCCAAGAACATCAACCTCATATTGATCCTTTGCCTTCTTCACCAGTAAGATATTCTTCACCTTCTTCATTTGCAAGGTCTTCTTCTGTTTCATCTTATTCGCCGAGTGAAAGCTCTGAAGCTAGTAACCCGGTGGATAAGAAGAAGAAGAAAAGGAAGATTAAGAAGAAGAAAAATAAGCAAGGGTCCAAACTTCCAACCACTTCCAAACATGTTGGAAAACAATCGGTTATTGATAAATCATGCTGGGAGTGTTGATGATGCCAAGATCACCCAAACAACTCGTAAGCCCAAGTACCCTTCCAGGCTTTGTAAGGGTAGCCATCTTCTTAAGGATTGCCCTGGTCTATCCAAAGTTATAGAAACATGGTCTACACACCCTCGCCAACCCATGTCATCAACCTCTGAACAACATGTTGATGACCTCCCGTCAACTGGTCACGATACAGTTGGGAAAAAGAAAAGTAGAGTCAAGTTCCTGTGTATGTTATGCAAAGGGAGTCATCTAACTCACCTTTTCCCTCGTATGGACGAAGCCTCGAAATTCCTGGAAGACATGACTATTTCACATCCTCAACTTCCAGCTACTTATCGCAAGCTTACTCTTGACCCACCTGTAGTTGATGGAATGATCAATTTGGTCCCTTCGTCGATCAATTTAGTCACGTCCTTAGTTGAACCAGTTGACAAAGTGGTCGATCTGATCCCATCTTCGGTTGATCCCACTCTTCCATTAGAGAGTGCAACCCAAGCGGTCGATCCATTTCCATCTGTCAACCCCATTCTCCCCTTGGAGAATGCAACTCAGGTGGTCGATTTGATTTCTTCATCGATCGATCATACTCTCCCACTAGAGAGGAAACCCGATACTTCCCATGTTTTTCTCGTTGATACAGACTCTACCCTGTTGGGAGTATTCCTCCTCCTCCTGTGGAACCCCCTCCAAGTAATGAGGCCATCCTTTTTAATTGGGGTGTGCTAACCGGACTTAGTCTTCCCTCTCACATTCCTTTCCAGATCACAGTACAGGTTTGTGGTCAGGACATTCCTCAGATGTTGATAGACGAAGGTGCGTCTGTTAGTATTTTGTCCTTTATTGCCTGGCAAGCTTTGGGTTGTCCTCAGCTTGCGTCGGTTACACTGAATCTGTTATCTTTTAACAGAAGAACCAGTCAACCTTAAGGAACCCTTCCTCAATTTCCCGTAACTTCGGGAGGGAAAATTGTCTTTATTGATGTCATGGTAGTCCAAGACCCCTTGGATTTCTCTTTACTCCTTGGGCGAGATTATGTCTATGCCATGAAAGCTATTGTGTCCACTCTTTTTCATGTGATATCTTTCCCTCACGATGAAATAATTGTGACTATTGATCAACTTTCATTCACCAGTCCTGAGTGGATGACCTCCCTAAATGGTTCTTATATGCATATGGTATCTCCCCCGCCACAGGTTAATTATGTTGCATTGTCTCCCATGATTTCAACTTCTAATGATTTGGATCCAGTAGTTGACATGGCGATCTCTTCGATAGGGTTTTTAGAGCTTGATCTCCTTACCCCTGTCACGACCCTCGACATGGTGCCCTTCCAGAGTGTGTCTCTTCCGTCCAGTGAAGATCTCTTGGAAGCCATGACCAAGTTTTGTCCCTTGACCTGGTGTCCTCCCGGAGCATTGTCCTCTTGGAAGCCATGATCAGGAAGAGTCTGTTGAGCATGGTTTTCTGATTTCAAGCTCATTAAAAAATGAAACCAGCCTTGAGCATGGTTTTCTGATTTCAAGCTCTTTAATATATGAAACCAACCTTGAGCATGGTTTTATGATTTCAAGCTCATTAAAAAATGAGACCAGTTGTGAGGTTAGTTTTTGCGTCTTTCTGGCAACCTCGTTAAAAAATGAAACAGAGGTTACGAGCATAGTTCTTGTTCCTATGTCAAGCTCGGTAACAAATGAGACAGAGGTCTAGGGATTGAACCTAGATTCTCGAGCATAGTTCCTATTCCTGTGTCAAGCTCGTTAAAAAATGAAATAGATTTCTTCCCCCTCTCTGTTTGAGTCAAGTCCTTCATCTAGTATTTGAAGCTTCATTTCATTTAGCTTTGCAGTCAGATGAAACAAAGCTTGGGGGGCATATACTTCCAGCCTCTGGACTTCATGTTGAAGTTGGGCCACTAGCTTCTTAAGCCGAGGGCTAAGTACCAACCATGTGAATCTATGAATCATGCGTTGGGAAGTCGCAGCATAGTTTTCTCTGGTTCAAGCTGTGTAAAAATGAAACCACCTACTCTCAAGCATAGTTCCCTCTGGTTTAAGCTTGTGTAAAAATGAAACCAGGTCCAAGCATAGTTTTTGTTTAGTTTTTAAGCTTGTGTAAAAATAAAATCTATCCCAAGCATAGTTTTGTTTTGTTTTAAAGCTTGCGTAAAAATGAAAACAATCTGATCTTAGTCTTTGTTCTTTCTCGTGCTCATAAATCAATGAGAACGTAACGGAGTATAATTTTATCACTTTTTCGGACCCGTAAAGGTTATACGAAAAAGGAACCCCCTGGAGTTCCCTTTAAGCTATTTTCAGACTCTCTAAACATGAAAAGATTGTCGAGCGATCTTGTTCTATTCACGCTCGTTAAAGTATTAGAAATCACGCCTGGCGAGCGGTAAATTATCACTTTTTCAGTCTCATCGGATTAATTTACAAAAAATGACCTTGTGGAATTTTCTTTAAGTGTTTTGCAGACTCTCTCTAAACATGAAAAACCCCCGAGTTTTCTCTCTTTGGACTCGTTAAACAAACATCGAAAGACCCATATGGGTTCGAACAACTCCTTCCTAGGGTTTGTTAAACATACTCCGAGGGACTCGTCCGAAGGATGAGCTTACATTACAAGCATATGTCATCCTCCTCAATCTTGTGTAAAAATAAAGAGGTACTTGCCAGAAATGGTGGGGGGAATTTTGGGAAAGAAATGTGTCTCTGTATTTTTGTTAGTGGCGGTAATAGTTGCTCTTGAACATGACACCCCCTTTATCATTATATCCAAGTTGGAAAATCCATTTGTCTCTCGTCTGGCCTTCCGCAAATTCTTATTTTGGGTCGTCCTTGAGTCAATGCTACCAAGACCATTGTCGTGTCGTTCATATGTTCAAGAGAAGTCCAAACAAGCCCTCTATCGAGTCGGCCATCTGTAGTTATCAATTCCTACCACGTCGACCTTCCCTGTGTCAGTTTCAAATCATTTTCATACTTTGATCTACCCTAAATATGTTACTTATTCCACGTCATTGATGGGGGATACATCAAGGCCCTCATGTGACGAGTCTTTTCCTGTCGACTTCAACTCATCTTCTGGGAACAAGACTTAGACATCATTCAGTACCTTAGAGCCTACATGCCTTAATGGCAGGTTTCTTTGCTTTTGACAATGGATTCACATCATTGGTCCCTGATCGAGAGATTCCATCGAATGTTCAACTTCAACTTTTTTATTCACATTCGTTGGATTGTACTGAGGTACCTTGGGAGTCATTGACATCAATAGTGATTTCCCTCGCACTTGTTAACGGTTTTCATCAATAACCGATAATCAAGTGATTTCTACCATGTTCGACTTCAGCACCTGTAATCGCATGCCTAGATTCGTACTTACGGATGATGGGGTTGAAGACCCTGGATCTCATCATTTTGGTCCATGTTGCAATGGAGTATTTATGATTTTTATTGACACGTAGATCCACTTTGTAAGTCTTGTGCCTATGTCTGAATTTGAGTTTTCTAGTACATAGATCCACAATATATTCTTGGTGGCTATGTAGAATCTTGATGACATGGATCCATGGTGTATGATTGGTGGCCATGACTGACATTTATGATTTAAATCACGTGTCATCTGAGCATGGGAATGCCTACCTCAGACTTAGTATAATATTGCGCAGATGCTTGGTTGTTTGCAGGTTCTCGATTGGTGCGCTCCTTGTTCCCCACACACACACGCATTTTACAAAGTTTTTCGATTGTCACGAGTTCCAACCTCATACTTTAGGGGGCATTCTATTACACATTATTTTGGTCACCATGGTGATGTTTCTACAAGCATGTGTTCAGGCTCTCAAAAGAATCTTTCTTCATGAGAAAAGTGACTGGTTTCCTCTTCTACAATTTTGTTTTTAGAAGGACGTCGCAAGCTAGACATAAGACACAGTGCGGAAATGTCTGATTTCTGCAGGCTGTCCTAAACCTGGCTTGCAGAGTTTCCGCAGGCTGCCCTATAGCCAGCATGCGGCGGCGTTGAAAGACTAAGGAAAGGACGAAGTTCACGAAGGTTCTAGAAGGGAATCTTCTAGAACATGAGGTGGCATCCGTATGGTTGGGATCCTACTTGCTTCTCTGATTTGGTGGGATCATTCTAATCTCTTTAACCATCTCTCATTCTCCTATATAATGATGGGTTTCTCATGGAAAAGGTTAAGCAAGATTAAGCAAAGAATTAATGAAGGAATAGACTGAGAATTGTGTGAGGAATTATATTTCAATTGATGCTTGAGGTCTCCATTTGTCCATCAAGCTATTATAGATCTTCTTCATGCAAGCTTGGAGCAAGTATGTATGTCGGAGCAAAGGGACACTAAAGGGGGTAGACTGAGTCTGTAAGCATTATCTCCCCCCTTCTCTAATGCCTCAAAAGGGACATACCACAAAGCCTTGATCTTCTTACAGGGACCCTATAGTCTTTCCTTGTTTAACTATAACCTTTATCTCCCACTTTGAATGAATTCTCAGTTCTGTGTTGATCATGTTTGGTCTTATACTTTTCATGTGACTTCTTCAAAATATCATGTACTTGCAAATGGATCTTTCTAATATTTTCAACAAATTTCTCCACTCTCAAATCTTCTCCTGTGATTTATTCCCTCACTCCTCCTTTCTTTCCATATGTAACATCCAGGAGAAAAGGTGGAAAATACCCAAAGCAAGTTTTAAAAGCGGATTTACCGATAGAAGTGTGGATTGCTTTGATATAAGAGTGTTGAATATAGATCATATTTTCATCCCAGGTCTTCGAATGCTTCTGATTGCAACCCCTTGAATGCTACACCAAAGTCCTACTGACTACTTTTGTATGCTTATCTATTTGTGGATGTAATGTTGTAGGTCTCTTCAACTTAATGTCCATCTTCTCCCAGAGTAAAGTCCAAAAGCACTAAGAAAATCCTTGTCTGAAATGATGGTCCTTGGTATCCCAGAGGACACCTAGACCTATTCAAAAAACATGTTTATTGCTTCTTGTCCTTTGATAGTATTTTTGCAAGGTATAAGAATGCATGTCTTAATGAATATATCAACTACCACAAATAGGTAGTCATGTCCTTTCTTAATTGTTGGTAAACCTCTCACAAAATCCATGGAAATTCTTTCCCAAGTTCGAGTGGGGACATGCAAGGGATGGTATAGACCTTACTTCCTACTACTGGGCGTGTTGGTACAACAAAGTTTGAATCCTCTGATATACCATGCTACATATTCTTGCATTATGAGCCAATAGACATACCTTTATAAGTTAGCAACTATCTTCCCTACACCAAAATGTCCTACAACTTTGTAAGTGTGAGCCTCTTTGACAAGCTGCAATATTTCACCTTTAGGAACATAGAGATTGTCTATCTGGTAGAGTAACCTATTTTTGGAGATGATAGTTAGTCTTTATGTCACCTTATTCTACATGAATTTGGTCCCATAGCTATTGAAACACCTCCTTGAATTCCTCATTTTCTATGTATGCCTCTTTGTATGCATCATGGGTAAAAGGATCCATGTGCATAAGAGTTCTGAAAGATGTAATATTTGATTTGGGTTGCCTTAAAAGCATGTCTTCTTCTTTGACACGTACCTGGATGTATATCGATTTGAGATCCAAGTTGGTGAAGTACTTGCCATACTTCAATTGGTCTAAAAAATCATCAATCCTAGGTAGAGGGTATCGATTCTTGAGTGTAATCTTGTTCAAATACATGTAGTCAATACACATTCGCCAAGTCCCATCCTTCTTGGGTACTATGATGATAGATGATCCACGAGCTGAGGTTCTTGGTAGAATAACTCCATGCTCTAGCAGCTTCTGCAATTGTTTCTTTGCTTCGCCTGCTTCTAAAACAAAGTGTTTATACAACCCAATATTTGGTAATGGGGAGTTAGGAAACAAATGTATTTCGTGCTCCACTTCCCTCTTAGGTGGTAACCCTTTAGGCTCTTGGAAAACTCATCTATATGCTTTCAAAAACTCCTCCAATAGTTGTTTCTTATTTTTATTACATCCCTCCAAAGGTTCATTTTCTCTTATCAATTCATCATCCAACTAATTCTCTCGTAATAAAAACAAAACATACTTCTTACTTGAACTAATCAACATTTTTTCTTGGTTGGCACCTACCAGTGAGATATTTGATTTACCTTTATGTGCATCGATAATGAAAGACTTCACTTCCTTGATCAAGTGGTACTAGTTTTCTCTCTGCATGAAGATCGTATCCCTTGTATACATGTAGGGGATTTCAAAAACTACACCACACAAGCCAAGGGGTACTGCATATAACTCCACTTCATCAATAAAATCTACACTTACAACAAAATTGATCTTACACTATTTCATGACCTTGATTTTTCAATCCTTGTTCACACACCCCAATAAGTATGGGCTTGCATGATCATGAACCTCCAAGCCAAGCTTGTTGACTAGATCATATGCTATGAGATTGGCTTGTGAACCAGAATCAAATAGAGCATATACCTTGATCTTCTTGACCTGGATCTTGATATGGAATAGTTTTGTCATCTCCTTATCTTCCTTATGATGAAGGCTACTCAGATTCACCTCCTTCTACACTAAAGTGCAGAAATTCTTCTCATCCACATCTGAGTTTCTCTCTACCTGATTGCTTCAATATGTGGCTAGAAGGTTCCTCTTCTTGGCATCCTTCCTACGATTCTTAGGGTTCATCTCTAGATGTGGTTTTCAACACTTTTCTTTAGTGTTACCATCAATATTACAATGGTTGCAGTGGTTACTTGGATCCTTGCACCAATGTGCAGTGATTGCTTTCTTCTTATCTTTCCCTTTCCACTTCTTATTTCCCTCCTTGGAAGCATCTTGGTGTTGTTTTTGTTTCGAACCACTTGGTTGACCTTTCTTGCGGCCTATATTTTCTAGATATTCTGCTTTCACATAAGCCTCGTCAATTGTCTTTTGCTTGAACAACATCACTTTCTTTTGAAATGAATGTGTATACCCCATAGATACTTGAGGAGTACATATGGGTTATTCGGAGAGATACCCATCATGATAGCCATCTTTCTGAATTTGATGGTGTACTCCTACACACTCTGTCGTTGCATTTTCCTAAAGTAATCGAAATGGATCCATTGTTCCTCTACATACCCAATAAGGAATAATTGGGACTTAATGAGGGTTTTGAAATCTTCCCACTTAGTTACTCGTGGATCACCCTCCAGCCTAAGTGTCTTTATGTGGATTTCCCACCAAGTTAATTCATGGCCCTCTAATTTCAGTAGGGAAAACAAAATATTATAATACTCATCTATTGTTGGAGCATTTTGTAGCTTATGGAGGTATTCCCACAAGAGGCCATGGTGTGTGAACAATGATTAAAAAATCAAGGTCATGAAATAGTGTAAGATCAATTTTGTTGTAAGTGTAGATTTTATTGATGAAGTGGAGTTATATGTAGCACCCCTTGACTTGTGTGGTGTAGTTTTTGAAATCCCCTACATGTATGCAAGGGATACGATCTTCATGCAGAGAGAAAACTAGTACCACTTGATCAAGGAAGTGAAGTCTTTCATTATCGATGCACATAAAGGTAAATCAAAAATCTCACTAGTAGGTGTCAACCAAGAAAAAATGTTGATTAGTTCAAGTAAGAAGTATGTTTTGTTTTTATTACGAGAGAATTAGTTGGATGATGAATCGATAAGAGAAAAGGAACCTTTGGAGGGATGTAATAAAAATAAGAAACAACTATTGGAGGAGTTTTTGAAAGCATACAGATGAGTTTTCCAGGAGCCTAAAGGGTTACCACCGAAGAGGGAAGTGGAGCATGAGATACATTCGTTTCCTAACTCCCCATTACCAAATATTGGGTTGTATAAACACTTTGTTTTAGAAGCAGACGAAGTGAAGAAACAATTGCAGAAGCTGCTAGAGCATGGAGTTATTCTACCAAGAACCTCAGCTCGTGGATCATCTATCATCATAGTACCCAAGAAGGATGGGACTTGGCGAATGTGTATTGACTACATGTATTTGAACAAGATTACACTCAAGAATCGATACCCTCTACCTAGGATTGATGGTTTTTTAGACCAATTGAAGTATGCCAAGTACTTCACCAATTTGGATCTCAAATCGATATACATCAACCTTTGGCACTATGCCTCATAGTGCTTCACTATGGTCACTATAGGTTGGCACTAGATCAACCTTTTGTTTCAGTGAAATCAACCTTGAAATGAGGCTAGAGCCTCATGGGAAAGTTGATGGGCTTTGTGGGCTTGTGTTGGGGCTTCACACCCATAAAGAGGAATAAAATATTCTAATCAATTGTTG
>SNQJ01S0048474.1:8245-21236 GCA_010110895.2 Picea sitchensis
AACAATATGTATGCATGTCCCCAACTTGACACTTGTCATGTTGGGAGCTACTTTGGTCCACTTGTCCCCAACTTTAGAACTTAGGATAAAATAATTATCCATACTTTATGATTTAAGAAATATTAATATAATATTCATTTTTGTCTTAAGATCCTTGGCTTAGCCTTTTTCCTTAACTTTTAGGCCCCACCCTTTCCCTAACTAGTGGAGTTTAGTCCCCCATATCTTTTATCGTGGTCGATCTGCGCGTAGTGATGTATTTTATATTAATCATGAGACATATACAAAAATAGGTGCACAGGCCTTTATCATCTAGGCTCTCTTGCCTAATTCAAAACATAAGCATCCTAGCTTATAATAGCTGTCTCACCAGCCTATAAAACACAACATATACATAAAGGTTCCCTAGCCTCATTATCATGCGCACTTAAGTTTGTTGTGAGTGGTATCCTGGAATGTGCTCATTTAATCATTTTTACTGCACAGTACCTACGCTCACTATGCCATGAAAGGTGCATACAAAATTATATCAAAACAGATCACCAGCTTAAGTACATTATTACATTTACAATTTGTTCAGCATGGGGATATTACACATAATCTCTAGTTCAATATTGTCACCTCGGGTATGGAAATGATTAGACTAAGTTTAATGGGTTGATGGTTTAGAGTGATGACCATGTGAGGAATGGGGATTTCTACTAGACATACAACCCAGTCCCTCCTTCTAGTGCGAATTTTTGTTGATGCAGGAAAATGTCCTTTGAATAGACAAGGGTACTCCCTGATGTAAGACTTCATATTTTTTAGAATAAGAGACCCATCCAAATTATTTCCCAACAACCATTACTTAAAATGAGCGGATTATTATGGGATGCACAGTTCAACATGCCATTATCCTACATGAAAAAGGAAAGATAATCTAAACTATCCTAGCTAAGAGAAAATGCTAACCAACAAATAAAAGCCTAGTTACAAGTTCCTCCAGATATTTCTAAAAAAAAAATTTATTAATGAAATGAAGAAATGAATAATAATAACAAGAGTGTAAATAAAAGAATTCTATTAGAACACTACCATTCACAATCTCATGTCTACCATATCAAACAAGCATATCAGATGAGCAATACAAAATCAGATACTGGGAGTGCCAATATTGGTTTTCAAAAGTGAAAAATCAAATTTAGAAAGTGTTGATATCGTCTTTTAAAAATGCAAAATCTGGTTCTAAGAGTGCCAATATCAAATCCAAAAGTGCATTTTTGGAATCCAATATTGGAACTTTTGGAGCTAGATTTTGACTTTAGAAACCCCAATTTTAGAATTTAGAAAGACTGATTTTGGCATGTCTTTGAAGGGCCTTAGACTAGAATTAATCCAGATTTAATGAAATTGGGGTTAGAACCCCTTCTTATTTCCAACAAGGACCTTTAATGAGAAGCATCAAGCATGACTGAGCCACTATAATTTGTTTTCAAATGTGTCGATTTCCTAAAATGTGGCACTTCATTGCTTTTTTATCTTTTATATTTTGTTTACATGGTTTTAAAATTATAATGAATAACCAACATGATTGCCTATGACGATTGATATTATTTATCAATCGACACCATTCCCTTTCCCTTATCAACAATACTATGTGTTGGGCGCAAACCTATTTTGAGAAGGAATGTTATTTTGGGTGCAGGCCTGTTTTTGGAGAAAAGGTCTATTTTGGGAAAGACCTAATTTTGGAAAGGAAGACCTAAATTTGGATCATGCACAACAGATGGAAAGAAAGAAACATGAAGAAAAAGAAGGAAAAGCAGCATGCAAGAGGAAAAGCAACGTGGCACGTAGGCATGAAAGCCTAACCATGTTAGGGTTAGGGCTTTTGATAAGGATTGTAATGGCTATAAGTCTGTAAAATAGTATAAATAAGAACCTATGAGGTCTAGGTTAGGGGTTGGTGGAAGTTCTATTGTTAATGATGAGTTGATAACGATTAGTATGATTGTCATAAGGTTGTAGATGAGTCAGGTAAGATATATTTCGAGGTTTAGGTTGCAGGCTGAGGAGCCTGGTGTTGAGCCTCCTTTTTGTCACCTCCAATTTCCTTATCTTGCCCCATATCCTGACCAATTTTTCCTAATACATATGCACTCTATGCCTGTTTTCCTAAAAAAAAATGTCCTTTAGCAATTATTGTGTACATATGAGGTAAATTATGTTTAATCATGATTTATGATGATTTATTAATGATTTGGATTGAATATTTGATGTTTAGAGCTCTCTAATTACTTTGAATGATCCAAGGAGAGTTCATGACAACAACTCCTATTTCTACGATTGTCGGGTACCTATTGTTGATTTCATCTGGTATCGATTGTTATGCTCGTCTGGTACTGGTTTATGTGATTGTGTGTGTCTGGTATCGAGTTATGTGACTGTGTGTGTTCGGTACCAGTCTTGTGCTCTAGTTGTGAGCGTTCGATACTTGTTCTGAATTTCCAGGCTTGGATGTTTGAATGATATTGTTCTTGATGGGTCGAAGGAAATTGTTGGTTTGAACATTCTTTGTTCGTTGAAGACCACAATAGATTTAATCACACATGCACTTCATGTCATGAGGATGAAATCGTTCCCTTAAAAATCGATACATCCACCAATTGTAATAGTTGTGCAAGTATTTGATGTTATCTCCAAACTTTGATTCTAAAGACTGCTTCTATTTAAAGAGAGAGCCTTGTAAATGGTAGATATAGAGAGATAGAATTAAGAACTATTATGCTGTAAGATTGGTTCTTGAATATTGTGGATTGTACCTCTCTTTTTTCTAAAGTAATGATATAATTGCAGTTCATGGATTCTATGTGTGTATTCAAACCTTCTCTTATGTAAGTTGTTTTTAAGAGCTCCCTTGTTGGTACAGAAAGGACCCAATGACCCAATCAAGGTAAGCCTCTTTGTATTTAGTTGTGAATATAATTTTGGTTTTCTGTGTGTGGATAGAATAATTCTCTATTTAATCACAACATCTAACTTCATTATTGTCATGTTTCGGTGACACATTTGATAGAAGGTCATATAGATGTGTGGTAACTTTAAGTGAGTGAAATATTTGTGTGTAAAATAAGGTTTCTGAGTACAAGGATTTATGAGTAGTTACCTATCATCTTTGTGTGAGTATATGAGAACAATCATTTGATTAAATGTTGTAGTGTGTGTTTTTATTTTGCAAATCTAGGAACGGGTTGGATCTCCATATTTAACCATACATGAGCCTATAATGGAGTATTCCACCACATTTAGTTTTTTCTTCCAGAATTGATTACTACAACTTGCAAACACATGCACAACCAAAACCCCCATCTCTCACCCTACATGCACCTATAATGGAGTGTTTTACTCTGCCTGGTATTTCTTTTAAGCTTGATTGAGTTTCCCTTTAAGAGTATGCAGAGTGTTAATTGTTGTTAATGTATTTTTTCTAGGAGATCGAATCAAAGTTCATATTCTCCTTTCATGAGACATCAATGAATAGGTCCATCACCTGAGCAATAACTTTAGATCATATGCTTGTTTATGAGTTTTTCTTTTTGAATTTTGAAATGTGTGGAGAGTATTATTTGAAAAGTGTGAAAACATAGTATTTGGATTGAAATTGTTTCCTTACATAGGATATACTCATCAAACATAGGAATTTATTTTTTATCAGTACATATAATGCATCAACTCTATTGATTACAAAACCGGATTGACATATTAAATGATTGAAATATATTGAACATATAATTGCAAGAACAATTTCGGCGTCGTTGTCGGGGAGTTGTAAATGGTAATAGGTAGTTTTTGCATTAGATTGTTTTTATGGTTTTGGACTGGTTTTAAGGATGAACTGAGGGTGGAGAGAAGATGTTAAGATGTGAGGGATGAGCCCACACATCCACTTTAGTGGGGTTTCTCCAAAGCCAAGTTGTCCTCTTACCTTTAGTAAAATTTTGTGTTGAGTTAGTATTTAGATATTCTTTTTATGCATAGAAGTAGAGATAGCAAAGGTATATTTATTGCATCCAAAACTGCAAAAAATCAAGAAAACCCCCCAAAGTTACAGAAAAATCAAGAAACCCCCCCCATACTAATTCAGCTAATTTTTTTGTAGGAGAAATTCTTAGAGGGGAGAGTTCAAAGGAAGTAATTGAAACTACATCCAAAGCTCCTAGATCTGAACCTATTGTTCACATTGAAAACATATTACAACAAGTCGTAAGGGAAGCACTAGCGAACCAATCAGAAGGGAAAGATGTAAAAGAGATAGAGGTAGTGGTAGAAGAGGCTGAATATACCATTGGAGAAACACACAAAGTATTGGAACAGCTGGATATACCAACCAACCCAGTGGTTGAACCATCACTTAGCGGGTAAACATCACTTGTATCCTATAACGTGCTATTTTGAGATATGGAATATGAGGAGGGGAATGCAAACAATGAAACATAGACATTTGGATTCCCAATATTAGACATTACTAGAGATGTTTCTATGAATAATACCCCACTGTCATCACTACCTCACTTCCATGGTATGTCAACTGAATATCCTCATTCATTTTTGTTTGAATTTGATATACTATGTAGGAGTTATAATTACACTAACAGTGCACAAAAACTAAAACTCTTTCCTTCTACACTTAAATACTCAACACTAAGGTGTTTTATGAGTCTAGGAGAGAATATTGTCTTATCTTGGGATGGTATGAAAGAGACCTTCCTCCATAAATATCAGGATTATTGCAGACCTAGGGGTGCTAGGAATGATATATTTAAAATGCAGCAGTCTGAGGAAGAGAGTTTGGAAGATTACCTAGAAAGGTTCCTATATAATTATCAAAAGACAAAAAAATATTCCTTAGACAAAGCCACAGTTAGGACCATATTCCTGAAGGGTATAAGGGATGACTGTATTGAGGTACTAAACCTCATGAGTTCTGGGGATGTGTATCAGAAGCGATTTTCACACATTGCAGAGTATTGTAAAAGGTACTCTCGCAACCAAGCCAAAACATGAAAAAGTGTAAGGTATCCTATCAACAGAACTACCAAACCTGCTCCGGGAGGTGTTACAAGGATAGAATTAGGGAATCTACTATAAAATTTCAAAACAGATATCCTAAACACAATCAACATCGAGTTAGACACCATGAATATAAAAAAGAAACAAGAAGAAGAAAATGCTACTTTATCAATTTTGTGTCCTCAGTGTAGAAAGAGACATCCTAAAAAATAATGTACGATTAATGTCATTCAAATTTGTGGGCTTCGTACAGAATATTACCCTACCAATGAGTGCCCTTCCTTACCTCGACTAAAATCCATTTTTAAGCGATGAGGAGAACCTCAAGAAACATCATATCCCCCTAAGAGAGGGTGGAGACAAAAAAATCCTAACATGTTTTTTCATCCTACCACACAACATGGATGATTTTAGGGGCTAAATTTTGCTCGTGGTCTAATTTTACATGTTTTTTCCCAAAACAATATTCGCTATTTTAAAAATGATTCACCCAAATTCTATAGGATAAAATTATTTTACCTTCAAAATCGCCAAAATTTTATACAAAATATACAAAATCCTTAGAAATTTGAATATTTTTACAAAAATATCGCCAAACATTTTATAGTTGGCATGTGAAGGATTATTGAGATTCGCTAAGGTTTCTATATTTGAAAAAAAAATCCATTCTTAAAATCATCCCTGATGCACAATACTCACAACAACAATGGATTCCTCCAATTCCTTACTCTCAATGGACACATCGGAAACCACAAGTCCAACCATGGAAACAAGGATGGAGGGGGCCTGCATATGGGAATGTTCCTTTTCAACCACCAACGTTTCCTACTTACCCACAATTTCCTTCAAATATTTCTCAGTTGTTACCTGGGTTTAATCCACCTTCTCTACCTCCACCTTCCCAAATGAAAAAACAACTCAACTTTCCTTTGAACCCAAATCAACAACAACAAATGTAGGTTTCACCTAATCCAAACCCCCCTCGACCTACCCCCTATTCCTGTACAACCCATCCCTAATCCGAACAATATACCTACACAACCTGTACAGAATCTTGAAGTACATAATTTCCAAACTTATGTGATAACTCCTACTTCACTAAATGAAATTCAATTGAGATCTGGGGAGGTCTTGAATAAACCAAATTATACAGTGGTTATTTGAGAAGAAGAAAAAATAGATAACCAACCCAATGAAGAATAAGACATCCTTGTACAAGAGGAAATTTCTCCTCACACTCCCGAACCATGAGAAATACCTCAAGAAACTAATCCTCCACCTTATCCAGAAAGGTTACTTGTGAATAAATCCAAGGTACCTCTAGGACATGAATTAGAAGTTGAACTAAGGAATATATGTGTAAATATTCCCATACTCCAAGCCATCAAATATATTCATATGTATGCTAAAATTATAAGGGATCTTTGCATAAAAAATCCTAGAAGGAAGAGGAAGGAACCTCCTGTTATACAAGTGCTTGGACCACTATCATAATTTATATCAAAAATTCCATCCAAATATAATGATTCAGGAAAACCAATGGTGACTGCAGAAATTGATGGTATTTCTTTGTCAAATAAACTTATTGATCTAGGATCAGCAATAAATGTTATGACTATTGACACCATGTGAATGCTTCAACTAAATCACTTAAGGCCAACAAAAACCTTGTTGGAATTGGCAGACAAATCAGTCATTATCCCAGTAGGAAGTTTAGATGATGTAACAATAACCCTAGCCTCTTTGGAGTATCAAGTGGACTTCTTGGTAATTCATTCAAAATCCTCCAAACCTAGACATCCATTTGTTCTTGGTCGACCTTGGTTGGCCACTGTTGATGCATTTATTAGTTTTCTGTCTGGGGAGATGAAAATTTCTATTGGGACCCACGGTCATAAAATTATTCTCTTTCTTCTTGCCCAAAAAGACACTGAAGTTCCTTTGTGGTTGGAGAATCCCTATGGGGAGGATAATTTTTCTCAACTCATTTTAACACTTGAGCAAGCAAAGGGAGTTCAAGAAAAAATAGAAGAACAAATTTTAAGCCTATTTTTAGCCAATACAGAATGCACTGAGTATCCTCAATCTTTTCTAGAATTTACACATATTTTCATCCCTGAATTTTAGGAGGTTTGGAATCCCTCCACTTCTACATTATTCACTATATCAGAAATAAGTGGAGAAGAATAGTCAAATGTTCAGACTGTTGAAATCAGTCCTGGAAAATATTTGTATATAAATTCTATCCTGAAATCAGATCAACAACAAAAATTGATCCAAATGATTCAAGGACAGTCTGGTGATTTTGCATGGAATTACTCTCACATGAAATGAATTCACCCTAATACTTGTATACACCATATTTACACCAATAATTAAATCAAAACTGTTAGGCAGCCCCAAAGAAGAATGAATCCATCCTTAAAAGACATAGTGAAATAATAGCTCCAAAAACTCCTACATGTCAATTTTGTTTAACCTATATCAGATAGAAAGTGGGTATCCCCATTAGTTATTGTCCCTAAGAATACTGGAAAATGGAGGATTTTTGTTGAATTCAGAGAGTTGACCAAGGATACCTATAGATATTATTTTCCTTTTCCTTTCATAGACCAGGTCTTGGATACCTTGTATGGGAAGAGGTACTTTTCTTTCTTAGATGGGTTTAGTGGGTATAACCAGATCCAAATTTCCCCTGAAGATTAGGAGAAAACCAAATTTAATTTCCCATGGGGTACGCATGCTTATAGGGTCCTTCCCTTTGGTTTGTGTAATGCCCCTGGCACCTTTCATAGGGTTGTTCTAGCTATTTTTTCTTATTTAACCCATGACTATGTAGAAGTCTATATGGACGACTTCACAGTATATGGGGATGATTTCCAACAAGCATTGGACAATTTCGAGAAAGTATTGATCAGGTGTAGAGAGACTAATCTTTCCCTCAGCCATGAAAAATATAGAATGATGCTCACTGAAGGGATTCTCTTGGGTCATCATATTTACAGTACCGGAATAAGGGTAGACCCTACGAAAATTGACATTATTTCTCAAATTGGGATCCCTATCTCACAAAAATAAGTTAGAAGCTTCTTAGGGCATGTTGGGTATTATAAGAGATTCATTTAAAATTTCACAAACTTGGCTACCCCACTGTTCAAATTGTTAGAAAAAGAGGTTGAATTCCATTGGGATGCGCAATGTCAGATTTCTTTTGAAGTTTTAAAGAAAAATATTTCTAGTGCCCCTGTGTTAAGAGGACCAAATTGGTATCTTCCCTTTAATATCTGCATTAATGCCTTAGATACCTCTTTGGGAGTTGTTCTAGGAAAAAGAGAAAACAATCTTCCCTATGTTATCTACATTGTTAGCAAACATATCTCCCCTAGCGAAGTAAATTATACTGTCACTGAAAAGGAATTCTTATCAGTGGTTCATGCCATTAATAAATTCATACACTACATAACATACTATGAGGTTTTTGTACACACATACCACTCAATCATTAGATTTGTAATGAATAAGCCTGTGACAAATGATAAATTTACTTGATGGTTTCTAATATTGCAAGAATTCAATATTACTATCATTGAAAGACCTGGAAAATATAACCTTTTTGTTGATTTTCTATATAGACTTATTCATACAGGTGATAATGCACCAGTGGATAACAATTTTTCGGATGAAAGTATGTTTTCTATTTCTACTTACATTCCTTGGTATGCAGATGTGGCTAACTATCTTGTAACAGGAAAATTGCCTCAGAATATGTCCCTTTGAGAAAAAAGGAGGATTATTTAGCTGAGTGCAAATTATGTGTGGCATGATGATTGTCTATACTATACATGACCTTATTTGGTTATTATAAGATGTGTACGGGAGGATGAGATATATGACATATTCAAATACTTCCATGATGGCCCATGTGGAGGCCATTTTTCTGATAAGAGGACAACATACACAATACTACAATCAGGCTACTATTGGACAACTATTTTTAGGGATGTAAATAAGTATGTGGTCATTTTGGATGATTGGCAGAGGATGGGGAAACCAACTGAAAGTGATGAGATGCCTCTCCAAGATCAGGTAGTAATTCAACCTTTTGAGAAATCGGCGTTGGACTTTGTAGGACCTATCAACCCCATGTCTTGAAGAAGAAGGTATGTACTAGTCTGTACAGATTATGTGACTAAATGGGTAGATACTAAAGCTTTTTACTATGCAAATGAACAATCTATTGTTGATTTCCTATTTGAATATATCTTTACTCGTTTTGGTGTGCCTCGATAAATAATGACAGACCAAGGAACCCAATTTACCTCCAATTTGGTCAAATCCATTACTGAACAATATCATATTAAACATAGAAAATCCTCACCTTCTCACCCCCAAGAAAATGGACAAGTGGAATCAACTAAGAAGGTGATAGAGGCTATACTTACCAAGACAATTCAGTTACACCATAAATATTCCGTGGATTGTTTTCCTGAGGCCTTATGGGCCTACAGAAAAACTTGGAGAAACACAATAGGCCATACACCTTATGAATTAGTGTATGGGAAGCAGGTGTTTCTTCCCATATAATTCCAAGTAAAAACTTCCAAGATTTCTATGAAATTATGAATGGATTTGGATGAATCCCAAAATCAAAGGATATTGTAGTTGAATAAACTTTATGAAATCAGACAAGATGATATGTATAGGACTACACTCATTCAAGAACAAAGGACTACATGGCATGACAAGTACATGAAGAAGAAATACTTTCATCCAGGTGATTGGGCCCTTCTATATGACAGTAGGTTCAATAATTTCAAGTGTAAATTGTCCACTCGATGGTTGGGACCCTATGAAGTAGACATAGTTTACGACAATGATTCAGTTAAGATAAAAACTATTGTAAATAGACATCGATTGAAACTTTATCATAAGCCTCTATCTAAAGAGGATTTTATCAAACAAGTTCTTCAAAATTATGAAATGCAATTGGTAAGCAAGAGGATTTCTCCTCCTGCTGAACCATCAGTGTAATTTTTTTTTGTTTGATTTGATTTAATGTTGTACATATATGTATATAGGTTTGTTGTTAGATAGTGATTTTTAGTGTTACTAAAAAAAGCATAAGATGATTGTGTTCTCATGTAGATAAGCAATAAGGAGGACATTTGCTAGGCGTAAGTTTATTCATTTACCCAAACCTAGTAGATTACTCATGGGAAAGGATCTTATGGAGTTTTCTTTAAGTTTTTCAGACTCCTAAAAATTAAAAACACTGGATATCATTAACTGACATGGGCTCTAGAAAAATCCACAGGATAATATATGGAATTTTCTTTAAGTTTTCTATACTCCTAAAAATTGAAAACACCGGCGAGCATTAATTGATCTAGTCTCGAGAAAAGTCTATAGGATAGTATATGGAGTTTTATTTAAGTTTTTTTAGACTCCTAAAACTTGAAAACACCAGCGAGCATTTATTGACCTTGGCTCGAGAAAAATCCACAGGACAATAGTAGTTAGGTTCTTGTTTCCAATAAAATGGAAGTGGCAATAGAAGCATTGGTTAGTCTAGTTCCAAAAAGAGAAGGTTTTATTTTTCAAATCTATAGGGGGATGTCCATCTACAATTTCCTTCTTTTTACAGAGCTTGGATCCCAATCATTGGGTCTTTTGCCTCATTTTATGACACTTCCACTGCACGTTCAACATCCATTTACTAGTGTATTTTTTATAACTTTTTCAACATGGTCGTTTAGGAGAATAAATTCACATACAACACTAATGAGTGCCAATATCTACTTCATATTGACCCTCGGAACACAATTAGAGATCAATATCAAGCCTATAAGATTCTAGGCATCTAGTCAAAGCTTCATCTGGCACTAAAGAAACAATCTCTAAGTTCATCCGGTACTGAAAAGACTCTCTGTGTTGGTTCGACACTAAATGAATTATCTGTGATGATCCAGTACTAAATCAATTCTCTATGTTGGTAAATTCACATACAACACTAATGAGTGCCAATATCTACTTCATATTGACCCTCGGAACACAATTAGAGATCAATATCAAGCCTATAAGATTCTAGGCATCTAGTCAAAGCTTCATCTGGCACTAAAGAAACAATCTCTAAGTTCATCCGGTACTGAAAAGACTCTCTGTGTTGGTCTGGTACTAAAACAATTTGTTGTGTTGGTATAGTAGTAAATCAATTCTCTATGTTGGTCCGGCACTAAAATGATATTTTGTGTTGATCCAATACTAAGTCTGTGATCTAGTATTGATGATGGGATTCAGGTAACATTGTTCTACATTTGATATTTCCCTTATTTGATCAAATACATTTCAGGTAATAGAGGTATGGACTCAATTTTTATCCCTTTTATTAAGAATCGCATGAATTTTGTGTTAGAAATATGGTTATTCTCATACCCCTTTGTCATATTAAGTTATTAAACCTCCATATACTTATCTTCTGAAGTTCTTCATGATTTCTCTTGTTTCAAAATCATTTATAATGGACACAAATTTCTTCATGAGGTGATCATCCAATTTGGAATCTCTTGTCAAAAACTTACGTTCATATGATGAAAAAACTATGATTATGCCACTTTCTATGAACTCACGTTGTTCAAACTTATGACGTCGAATGCTACCCAATGGTGAATTTTGGTCACATCACCCACATTCGTTGTAATCATTGCAAAAACCAGTAAGAATGGGACGTGACATTACTTCTTGGTATGATCATCACCTTATCCATGAACACGATCCTTAGGCATTATTTCTGACTCCTTCCTTACCTCACTATCATTTCAAAGAATTGATCATTGTCTTCTCATTTTCATTATAAATGTTCTTATGGATGGCTTCTCCATCCAGATGAGTGTTAATTACTCGCTTCATACTATACACCACCACTCTATTCACCGCTAATATCTTGTTACTCTTCCTCCATCACCCTGTTCTCATAATTTTGCATCCAATATCAAACCCTTGCCCGAATTTTGTTGCCTATACTTGTTTAGAAACATGTCTTTCAAGCCGACATGGGGGTTGACAGACACAGACCTATGTTCCATATGTATAGAGAAATGAGGGAGTATCGAGCATGCAAAGAAAAATTTGAAAGGGTCGGTTGGGTTCCCTTCTTAGAAAAAATTGGAGAATATCATGAGGGGGTATCCCATGCCTTCACCCAGAGTTATGATGGAGAGAGCATCCAGTTGGGGGACCTAAAACTAACAATCATTGAATCCACCATAGAAGAGGCGATAGAGTTACCTTTCAATGGAGAGAAGTATTTGAAAGGCATCATCATTGACATGAGCCTCCCTCAGAAATTATTGAAACTCGAGCACTCAGACCCATATTGGACAAAAGGTATCTCTAGAGGCTGGATCAAAGAAGAATATTGGACAATGATTTTCTGCTTGCAGAAGTTTTTAACTTGTGTAGGGAGGTATGCAATAACCTTTATTTATCATTTAAGGCTTTTATTTCATTTTGAAGGTGAACCACAAATAGACTTTCCACATTTTATTTGGATGAGTCTAAACAATATGGTGAGAGGGGTTAAGTCTTCCTCTAATAAGCATGAAACCATTATCTACCACCATGGGCTGATGAAACTATTGGTTGTCTTTGAATTGAGAAAACAAGACAGTGGTTGGAAGAAACTACTCACAGAAAACATTTCTCAAGAAATTTCTAAGTCTATAGAAGGAAGTGTGACAGGGGAACATAGTAAGGAGTTAAGCAGGAAGAAGGGAGATAGTAGAAAGAAAGGACAAAAATATATTAGTGAAATCGATCCTATTGGCCCTAGTTCACCAAAATCTATAAGTAAATTGGACAAAGGAAAGAAAATAGTTTTAAAAGAACAACCTGCACCTATGGTGAAACGATCATCCAAAACCAAGAAAATTCTCCCAGACCT
>SNQJ01S0048474.1:67431-92024 GCA_010110895.2 Picea sitchensis
TCTGCTTCTTGTTCCAACACCTGCATTTATGTCACCAATTATCTGTTCTTCAGGATGATTTTTCTGTATTCTTTTGCTTGGAGTCTTAGATGGGGTTATGCTTTTGAATGGAGTTGTGCCCTGTATTGATGTAGGAATTAATTTTTCATTATCATCGGTCTTAGTTTCTTTTGTTTCACTTACATATTTATCCATCTTATGTTTGTCATATATTTCATGTATTTGTTGATCCTTTTGTTTAGATTTGGACTTCAAAAATGAGGACTCATCAAACTTTACATCTATAGATTCAACAATTTTTCTTAATCTGAAATTATAGCATTTATAAGATTCCTTTCTTGAACATGAATATCCAACCAATATGCCTTCATCAGTTCTAGAGTCTAATTTTCCCAGATTTTTATTAATTATTTTAATGTAACACTTACTCCAAAAAATTCTAAAATGTTTTATGTTTGTTGGTCTTCCTTTCCATAATTGATATGGTGTCTTATCAGTATTATTTCTTAGAAAAATTCTATTCAATATGTGTACAGTGGTGTGAAGAGCTTGAGGCCAAAACATGTCATTCAATCTAGACTCATTTAACATTGTTCTTGCCATTTCCATAACAATTTTGTTTTTTCTTTCAACAACACCATTTTGCTGAGGTGTTTCTGTAACAGAGAAATGTCTTTTAATTCCATTTTCATCACAGTAATTGCTAAATCCATTTGACAAAAACTCTCCTCCATTGTCTGACCTTAAGCACTTAATCTTCATATCAATTTCATTTTCAGACAGTTTTTTGAAAACTTGAAAGCAACTAAATGTTTCAAACTTCTTTTTCAACAAAAACAACCTAGTCATTCGAGTAAAATCATCCACAAATAACAGAAAGTATCTTTCACCATTTAGACATGTTGTCCTCATAGGTCCACATACATTAGCATGTATTATTTCCAAAGGTTTTGTTGTAGAATATTTCTTTGTTTTAAACTTGACTCTAGTTTGTTTACCATGTTGACATTGTTTACAAATAGAGTTGGAAACATTCTTTATGACAGGTAAGTTCCTTATTGCCTCCTTTTTATTTAACTGAATCAGATTGTCAAAGTTAATATGTCCAAGTCTTTTATGCCATAACCATCTTTCATCTTCATGTCCAAGATAGCAATTTTCATCCTTTTCATCTAAAATGTATATATTATTTGATGTCCTTGTAGCTGTTCCAACTAACTGATTTGTTTTAACATCCCTGATTTGACATTGTTTAGAATCAAATATCATAAGATGCCCTTTATCACATGTTTGACTTACACTCAACAAGTTATGTTCCATATTTTCAACCAATAAAACATTTTCAGCCATTATGTCTTTGTTCAAACAAACAATGCCTCTTCCAACTATTCGAGCTGATTGATCATTACCAATTGTGACTAAACCTTCTTTTCTTTCATCTAAGGAATCAAAGATTTGTTTTCTGCCTGCCATATGTTTTGAGCATCCACTGTCCACACACCACTTAACTTTATGTTCATCTTGTAAAGCAAGTTTGCACTCTTCAATTTCTAAGTGATCATTCTTCTTTTTCCAACAACAAGTTTTCTGATTTGTGTATTGGTTTATAACAGATTTTTGAAAATTCACTAGACAGTTTCTTGAAATATGTCCAAAGTTATTACACCCATAGCATTCAACTTCAAATTTCAAAGCATCAAATATGTTATGTGAGTTGTTCACATTGTTATGAATAGATTTATCATGTCTTCTTTCATATTCAAATCTAGATATGCCATGACTGTTATGTGCACTTATATTTCTTGAAAAAACATTACAGAAAGTTGCTTTGTGTCCATACTTATAACAAAAGAAACAATAACCTTCAAACCTATTTTGATGTCTGCCATAACTTTTTCTATACATTGTTGAAGTCTAATTATCTTCTTTCTTTTCTGATCCCTTCTTCTTGTAGGTGTTTCTCTCATTTGTATGCTTTGTACCTACTTTTTTAAAACTCGAACTAGAGCTTGTATTAGTAACTTCAGACTTATACCCAATTCTAGTCTTATTATAAGTTGATCTTTGACTACAGTTAATTTGATCCAATACTTGAGAACTATAATTCATGTTATTTTCTTGTACTTTCTTTCTTAATAAAACTACTTCAAGTTTTAAACCTTCATTTTCCTTATCCTTCTCTGCAAGTACACTATTTAGAACTTCTTCAGTCACTCTAGCTTCTTCTATTTTGAGTTTTAAGTCAAATAACATGATCTCTATGCTTTCAATTAAATTGTTTGACTTCTGTAATTCTTGATCTAAACCCTCAATCTCTTTTTTAAATTGTTTGCATTCTCTTCTTACTTTCTTTAATTCAGACAAAGCACTTGCAAGTTCAGCTTCCAGGTCAACTTCACCTTCTTCTTATTCAATAAGTTCATCATTCTTATTTTCCATAGCCATAAAAAGTCTTATATCTGTACTTTCATCACTTTCATCTATATATAAGGATTCACTATTATTTTTGATGAATAGGCTTTTCTTTTTATAAAAATTCCTTTGAAATGGCTTCTTATACAATTTCTTATATTCTTTGATTTTGTTGTTACTTTCTTTTTCTCCATCAAAATGTTTATTGTATGGACATTTAGAAGCAAAATGCTCTATTCTACCACAATTAAAGAACTTGAGAGGAAGTTTACCTTTGTACTTGCCAGTACCTTTGCACAATACTGACCTTGGCGAAGTCAGTACTGGAAGAAATTCCAATTTATTGGATGTCTCTTTCTTGGATCCCAAAGGGAGTCTTGGAGAAATTTAGGAGAATTTGCTTCAGATTTATTTGGGTTGGCTCCAATGATATTGTTTTCCTCCCTTGGGTAAATAGGAAATCTATGGCCTTGCCTAAATATATAGGAGGATGGGGATTGAAAAATATCTTTCTCTTTTCAAAGGCCTTGGCCACAAAAGCTTGTTGGATATTGATCAAGACAAATAGCTTGTGGTAGTTAGTAATCATACAAAAATATGTGCACCCGGACTCTCTTGAGGAATGGATCAAAAGGCCAAATAAATTCCCTATGGGGTGATCTATTATTTCGAAGGTGATCATACATTCTTTCAAAGGAGTGGGTGATGGATTAGGTTAGCGAGTAGGGAAAGGAACAAAGGTGAAGTTGGGATTTGACCCATGGGTGGGAAGTGGAGAAAACCATATTCTGCCTCTAGATCTGACTAATCATATTAATACAGAAGGTTATTTCTTTCTCAACCAAATTTATGACACAACTTGTTATTTAATTTGGTCTCAAGAGTGGAAGATTCACTAGTGGTTGGGGATTGGAGAACCCTTTATAAGCATTTGGACAAACTATATTTAGGCCTTAAAAGGAGCACACATATGTCTCATAGATAGAGAAGACAAGCTAGTTTGGCAGTTTTCTCCGCATGGGAGACATACCCCAAAGCTTGGTTATATTTAATTAAACATCAAGCATCATATTAGGGAGCCTTATTGGTTGTGGAAAGGCTTATGGAAGGTAAAATTCTCACTAAAGTCCCATATTTTTATGTGGTGTATGACCATGACTCGAATGCCTACTTGGGATAGAATGAAAAAAAGATAGATCGAGGGGCCAAGATGATGACCTCTATGTAAATTTAATGAGGAATCAGTGAGTAACCTCTTCTTAATTTGTCACTTTATGACTCAAACTTGGTCAGAAGTTTCACGACAGGTGGGTCAAATAGCTTCTTGGAGGGAAATCGATAGAAGAGGCGTGGAAAGATTGGGTATCAAATGTTGTTGTCTGAAATATGAAGGCACTTCCTCTCATATTAATTTGGGGCATATGGTTAGCTTGTAACAACTCTATATTCCATGGAAATTCCATCATTCCTGAGGTGGTATATGCTCAAGGCCTGGTCATCTTGACCCACTTCCCTCAGTCAAAAGACCTGGGTCCTCCTCGGATTTTTCAGGAAGTAGAAGTGTATCACACAAAGCCTTGGGATTTTTTTTATGGGGCTTCTTGGAGGGAAATCGATAGAAGAGGCGTGGAAAGATTGGGTATCAAATGTTGTTGTCTGAAATATGAAGGCACTTCCTCTCATATTAATTTGGGGCATATGGTTAGCTTGTAACAACTCTATATTCCATGGAAATTCCATCATTCCTGAGGTGGTATATGCTCAAGGCCTGGTCATCTTGACCCACTTCCCTCAGTCAAAAGACCTGGGTCCTCCTCGGATTTTTCAGGAAGTAGAAGTGTATCACACAAAGCCTCAGATTTTTTTTATAAACAAATGGTCAAGTATGTGGGCATCATTTTCCTCAAGGGAAACCATTCTTCAAAATTTAAATGGGTTTGGGACCAGGCTCCAACAACTATGCAGAACTCATGTCACTAAATTTCTTTTAACCTTTGCTAGTGAAAAAGGAATATCCACTTTGCAAAATTTTGGAGACTCTCTGAATTTCATTAACTGGGTGAGGAAAACCCAAGCCTATAATAATATTCATTTTCTTTCTTTTCTTGAGGAAATTTTCATATTTATGGATTCTTTTGACTCCATTCTTATTCAACATGTATACAAGAAATTTAAAATGGATGTCGATACATTATCTAAAGAAGGCCTTCAGTTGGCACCGGGGTAGTGGATGATTGCAGAAGACGTTGAAGGATATCATTTTGAGTTCTATCATAGACATTTTATGGATCCTCTAGAGCATGTTGTGCAGACCTCGTAGTTTTTTCTTTCGTCCTGGATATGTCAGACTTTTTGGAACAGTTTTCAACAACCTCTAAATAGTTTTTATGTGATGATGTATATATCGGTCCTTTATTTCTTGTTCTCACCGAGCACTTCACAGGTTCACTTTTCTACATTACACCTATATTTATGGACTATACGTGCAGTCAACAAATGGAAGAATCCGATTTTTTGTGTATTTAAAGGATAGGATATGAGCCCACTTTGGACAATCACATGAAAAATACATGGAGTCCATGTATTCTACAAAATGTAATTTTAATTTCAATCCGATGAAATTAAAATTATGTTTTTTCCTGAGGAATATATATATATATAATTTTACTTTCATACTTAATATGGATTTGACATATGACATTTAAAATGATAATAATAATAAAATATTTCAATGTGGATTAAAAATAAAATATTTAATATTTAAATATTCACTTTAAATATTCTCTCTCTATATGTATAGTAGTTGAAAGTAAAGAAAATTGTTATGGTTAAGATGTATAATTATTTTAGTGTTGAACAAAGGGTTGGAGTGCTCTCGGCTCATAAGGGGTTCACGGTTTCCTTCACCTCCCTGCAGTTTCACACTTCTAGCTCACCCTAGTCTAGTGACCTAGGGTTTCCATAAAAGGGCCCTCTCCTCAGTAGTCATGCTAGAGGATCTCATTGACTATACCTCAGATCCCCTCACCGAGGAAAGAATATGGACATCGCCAACCTTCCCTCCTCATTTTCTCCCCTTTACTTCTGACCACACCAACTTCCCATCTACCTCCTCACCTCTTCATCATGTCGCTTCTCCCCTAGTACCTATGTGGTCAGACTTCCCCTAATCCCATCAAGTTATGTCACTGGAAACTTGCATCCCCCTCACAATGACACCTCACCTCTCCACATGTCCTCCTTTCTCCTCGCTTTCCCCCCCACCTCAAGTCATTCCCTTGAGGTATCTTCCCCATGACATTTCTATTTTTTTGTTTACCCTCTCTGATACTCCTAAAATTGGAGAAGAAGTATCCTTGTTCGAGCCTCTTCCTGGATTTATTAGGAAACATATGGATGAATCACTTATATGTGGGAGAGAGACTCTCCTTAGTGAATATTCAACCGCATTGACATCAAAACCTACTTATCATACCTCAAAAGCCATGGATCTACCACGTTCTAGCCACAAATTCATCAAGAGGAAGGCTGAAGAAGTCAACTTGGTCTTGGGAGAGGACATCCAGCTAACAAAAATCACTCATATGGAGCGTGCAACCCTCGTGGGAATATTTACAAGTAGGAGGATGACTACAAAATCTCTTAAGAGATGGACGTAGGATCATTTCATTCCAATTATTGGTTATGATTCGAAATATATAACCCTTGAGAAGGGATGGATGGCATGGATCACTCATTCAGTAGAATATGCAAACAAGATTCTACAATCCAGGTGGAGTTGGGGATCCCAAGACCTTTATGTAAATAAATGGACAATAGACTTTGATGCAAGTGTTGGCCGCCTCTCGGTAACACCCATATGGGTTCTCCTTCTAGGTCTTCCCCTTCATCTTTGGTCTGAATTAGTTTTTAGGGAGATGAGAAATTCCCTAGGTTTCTTCTACGAGTATGACAACTCATACATCACCAACAGATATATGGGTTGAATGATGCATATTCTGGTTGGTTTAAATCTAACAGGTGGCCTCCCAGAATCCATAATAATCTAGATTGGTAAACATACTCTTTATCAAAAGATGGATTATGAAGGAATCTTATTTTTCCATGGAAATTATCACTCCTACAAGCATATCTTTAAGGAATGTTCTAGGAGCTCTCGAAAGAAAATATGGGTTGCAAAGAAATCTGAAAACTTTGCCCAGACTAGCCCCATCAACAAATCCCCAACACAAAGCATGTGGACCTATTTGACAACAAAGGATGTACACATATCATGGAAGGATGCAACAATATCTATACAAGAGTTATAGATTTCACCTTCTCTGAATCAACAAGTGGGTATATCATTGGGTAAGTCAAATTCCTTTCCCTCCCTTGCTACATTGTTGTATTTATCTTCTATTATGTATGATACCACCTAATCTTTTCCATCTCTTGACTATATTCCTTCATCTGGATCCCACCTCCTTGACCCCCTCCCCCCCTTGCTACATTGTTGTATTTATCTTCTATTATGTATGATACCACCTAATCCTTTTGTTAGAACCCGGATAGATCTAATCGATATAATAAACTACAAATACTGAATACACAATAGATCTAAAAAGCAATATAGAAGAAACCACACTATATTATTACCAACCCTTCGTGGAGGAAACACCATACAATGGATCTTATTATTGAAGGGATCCTCTCCTTTTCACTTCGAGGGCATCCTCCTATTGAGATTACCGCCCAAATACAATATTTCTCTTCATGTCCCCATTACATTGTTTGAACCCCTTTATATAGTGCTACCATCACCTAAGAATATTCTAGAGGAGGAATCTTCAGAAGTAGAACCTTCTAAGAAGTCCTCATACTATTATATCTGACCACCATAGTGGGTCTTATTTAATAATATAGTGGACCTAGTCCACCTTACGCTGAATGACCTCCACTATTATCACTTCATGGCCCCTCCGGCCCCCACTCACCTCTCATAGCTACCTTACATCTATTATGTTGTATTTATCAAATTCCTTTCCCTGCCTTGCTACATTGTTGTATTTATCTTCTATTATGTATGATACCACCTAATCCTTTTCCATCTCTTGTCGACCCTTGGACTCTTCTCCCTCGGAACACCTAGACTCCTCTCCCCTAACTCCCTCTAAGGAAACTTCTCCTACCCTCCTTCTTCTTCCCCCACTTTTCCCCACCCTCCCAATCCATTTTTCCACCTCCCCAAGCTCTTCATCCTCTAACCCCTAATTTCCAATATAACCTATGATCCCAAAAAAAAGATCCCCCATTTGAATCCATAGGAGTTGTAGGGGGTCTTGGACCCCACTTGGAAAGGAATCCAAAATCCTCCTCCAGGGGAAGGAAATCCTACATCTCCATCTCCCATAAACAATAAAAAATGGAAGTAAGATCAGGAAAACAAAAATCTCTCTCTGGGTCCCTTAGAGAAAATTCCCCTGAGGCTCCCTCCTCATGATTATCCTCTCCCTCAACTGTAGGGGGATGGACATTCCCCTAAAAAAATTGGCCATAAAAATGTTGATGGAGACCCACTAGCTCTCAATCAAGAAACAATGTTGGTTGGGGAGTTCTCCACAACTTCTCTTTCTTAGCATTTCCTAGGTTGGGACTTCTTCTCCAATGATTCCTTTGGATGCTCAGGTGGGTTAGAAACTAGTTGGAGGTGCTCTTCCAATCTCTTCCTTAGTGCATGAGCCATATAGTTTGGTATGGGGATCAAATTCCACTCCTCTGAAATAAATTCACCTCACTAAACCTTTATGGCCCTTAAAATGGTGACCAAATATCCTTTTGGGATCACACTTTCCAAAATAATTCGATAAAGGTAGAAAATATTATTATTGGAGGAGATGTAAATTTCACTTTGGAATCTAATGAGATATGGGCCTCCATGACCCTCACAGACCCTCTCTCATAATTTATCATTCACTCTATGGATGAAGTGGGTCTTATTGAGATCCAACCTCCAAAAATCATCCCAACTTGGAGAAATATGAGAGTCGATGAGGGAAGAATCATGAAGCACCTGTATCATTTTATCATATCTAAAGCTCTATTAGACTCTCTTCTAGTCTTCTTCTAATGGGTCTCCTTCAGGGGGAATTTTCATCACAATCCAATCATTTTCAAAATAAAATCCCCCCCTCAGAATCCCCTGGCTCCCTTCAAACTAAAATCAACCTAGTTTGGAGACCCTACTTTTAAGGAGGTTATAAATTCATGTTGGACCCCCTATAATCCAACCATCCCAGACTCCCCCCCACCACAATTTTTGGAAAATCTAAATAAATAAATAAAAAGAAGCTCAAGCATGGGGGATAGAAAAGATAAAAAAGGACTCCAAAGAACTCCAAGATATTGAAAGGAAACTCAAGTCTTGGTTTTAGGAGGAAAACTGAGATACTCTATCTGAGGAGAAAAAATTATGTCTAAAGGAATTAAAGAAGGAGAGATGAAATCTCCTTCTCTCTAAAGAAAAATAATGGCGTTTGAAAATAAGAGCACTCTGGCTACAGGCAGGTGATGAAAACATTTTTTTTTTTCATAAATTTGCAAACCATGGGAAAACCATTAACACTATCTGGGAGATCGAGGGGGAAAATGGGACAAAAGTCATAACTTTCAAAGAAATTCCTTAGGAAAGCATAAATCACTTCTACTCTATTTTCAAAGACGATTCCAAAGCATCTATTGAAGAGATCCTAAAAATTGATTATCTCTTCCCCCATTTCATTTATCATGAGGGAAACTAGCAACTGATGGCAGAAATCATGAAAGAAGGAATATATGCCACCATTAACAATTTCCATAAGGAGAAAAGCCCCAGTCCTGGTGGATTTTCATTGGAATTCTACTCCTTTTATTTTTTGGGAGATGATTTTCTCATAGTGATCGAATACTCTCGGACCACTGGTCAAATTCTAGAAACTTTCAACTCCACCTTCATTGTTATAATCCAAAAAAGAGACAACCCCTTCTATTTCGACCATTTTCAACCAATCTCTCTATGCAACAACATCTACAAAATCATTTCTAAGATAATAGCAAGGAGACTACTAGATTTTATCTCAGACAAAATCTCCATGGAGCAATTGAGTTTCCTAAAAGGATGACAAATCCATAAGGCTATTGGCCTCACCCAAGAGGGGTTGCACTCTATTCACACCTTGAAGTAGAAAGTTATGTCTCTAAAGGTTGATCTCTCAAAGGATTTTTATAGAGTTAGATGGAATTATTTGAGGCTTCTCCCCATCCACTTGGGATTCTATCATTCCTTCATCACATGGGTTCTCAATTGCATAAACACCACTTCTTTTGCAATTCTTATAAATGGCTCTGCCTTTGCTTTCTTCAAACCTGAAAGAGGTCTCCACTAAATATGCTCCTCATATCCCCTCCTCTTCTTACTAGTGGCAGAAAGAATAAGCAGGTTAATCCGCAAGGCTATTGAAGAAACATCCCTAAAAGGTATAGTGGTAATACACACCCTCTCTTTCACACCTTATTTTTGTTGATAACATCCTCACTTTTTGTGAAGGAAAACCAACATACATTAAATCTATAAAGTCTCTCCAAGCTTCTTTCTGTCTAGAAATGGGCATGGAAGTAAATCAGAATAAATCTTCCATTTTTTTGTGGGGACTACCCCAATTTGAATAACATCTTTTTTCATAGACCCTAGAATTTAGAACTCCATATTAAGATGAAGGATTCAAATAACTGGGTTTCACTCTAAATCCAAATGACTATGGGAAAAAAGATTGGCAATGGATCTTGGAAAAAGTAGAGAAGAGATTAAGATGTTGATTCCACTTATGGCTATCTAGAGCAGGAAGATTAACTTTGGTGAAATCGGTTCTAGAATCCATTACCATCTACTGTATCACACTCTCTTGGGTCCTAAAAAGCATTCTAAAAAAGATTCTTCATCTCTCATATCGTTTCCTTTGGTCGGGGCCTAAGGAGCATAGTTCCCTATTTATAACACCTTGGAAGAAGCTAACATTGTCAAAAATCCTAGGTGGTTGGGGACTAAAAAATATTCATAGATTTGCAGCATCCCTTTCGGCAAAAAATGTATGGAATTTCATACAGGGCATGGGATTCTAGAGGGGAATTCTACAATAAAAATATTTCCATGGGGAGACCATTATAGACTGGATCATAAAGTTGAACAAAGAAAACACAAAATGGGTCCATAATATGGAAACCTCTATTGAATTCCTTCCCTATTATAGGAAATTGGTTTATTTTTAAAGTAGGCACATGATCAAAAGTGGTCATTGGCAAGGACCGCTGGATTGAAATCTCAAATCAACACATCCTTCCAGAAAACATCATCCTTATTTTAAACAACCAAGGATTTTTCTACTTAAATAAGATTTGGTAGGAGCGATGGTTAACTCATCTGGAGATCGGTCTTAGTCTAGATCATGCTCAGATTTGGAATTCCTATATCATCACTTTACACTCTTCCTTAGTCAGAATATCAGATCTAGAGGATGGACTTATATGGTTGTTGATGTAAAATATTGTTTTACGGTCTGAAATTCAACCTCACAAGGATATGAATCCCCCTACATTTTTAAATAGGTGGTACTCCTCTTTTTCTTATGAAATTATAAACAAAAATAAAACAAAGTCTGAGAAGGACCGGACTTTTGAAAAACTAACATTCACATCTAGAACAATACATGAGATTGGGACCAAGTATCTTTAAAAGAAAATATATACAATATATTACAAAGTAGATAAACCAAATGAGTTTGATAAATAAGTGGCTGAAATTTTCATCACAACATTCATTAAGACAATAAACAATATCCACAGTAAAGAGATAAGAAATATGGATTGCATATATAAGATAACTTTAAATGATCATTCCATTAAGCACCAAAAGAATTATGATGGATAAAACATTTGGAAACTCAAGCTTCAAATCAAAGTATTTGAGAATATAATAATGTAGTATCCCAAGTAGTTCTCTCAGAGTCTCAAAAAATAATATAAGTCTTTAAATACAAAGTAAATGTCTTTAAAGAAACTATTTGCAATTTCCCTTCAAAGAGGATTGGGATTGGGATCCCGTTGACCATAAAATGAAAATACCTGGAAGATAAGAGGAAAAAAATCAAGGATCGGCTGAGTTTTCATAGAATACTAAGAAATAAAAGGAAATATGACAAATGATCATAGAATAAATAAACATAAAAGGGGGGGGGGAAGTTGTTTCTTGACTCATTGTGATGGAAATTTCTCGTAACCCTTTACTTTCTTGGAGTTGTTTCTTTTATAAGTGCATGTTGTGGTTGAGGTGGCATAGCTTATGCAATTGTTTCTTAATTTTCTGGCTCGACAATTTTGATTCATGCATTTTTCAACCACTCCTCGATATACTCCCTTAAAGGAGCTACAATAATTTCATGATTAAATTTAATTTCAAATAATTCATTTTCTAGTTCTCTCAGATCCATATCCGATTGATGCAATGTGTCATCATCTTCATCATTTCTATTAATATATTGAACTAACCACTTTTCAACTTATTCTTCGGAAAAGTCTATTGCTTTGGTGAATTCATTTTCCCAAGCAACTTTTAATGCATTAATTTGTTCCATTAAAGTTTCCTTTGATAAAATCATGGTATCCATCAATAAATCGGGACCATCAAATTCCTTTGTAAGATCCAAAAGCTTAAGAAACAGATCACTTTTTTATTTTATTTTTCAAAACATCAATCTCATTATCATTTCCTTCAAATCTTTAATCCTTGTCAGCCAACATGCATTTACCTATTTCATTTGGTAATTCAAAGGAAGTTTTTGTTCTTTTCTGTGAGCTTGACTTAAGCTTGATACTTTAGCTAAGAATGTACTCACAACTTCTTTGTAAAATCCTTCATCATTTCTAGGTCCTTTTGCAGATATTCCTTAAAGTAATGTATTCTTGATGAAAATCTAGCAATACTTTGAGCAATGTCCAAAATTTCTTGAATTATATCAATTCTCTTATGTATGGCATCACCAACACATTTTGTTATTTTGTGTAATAAAGTTGATGAGCCTTTATATTTACTACTACTTTCTGGGACATTTTCTAACACAAGTATAGATTGGATTGAATTCAAAGGCTCTAGAAACAATGGTCCTAATATCAAGGTAGCTTCTAACTCTTTTATCCTTTGTTTCATCTCTAAATGTTATTTTTCCATATTATCAATAGACCGCTTTGAAGCTTCTCTAGTTGCTCTGTGGAACTATGAAATTTTTTATGGTGCAACTACATCAAAAGCAATCAATGACTTCCATATTTCTAATGAATTCTTATTTTTAATATTGACTTTTTCCAATAACAATTTTTTAGTGTCACGATTGTAGGCCATGTGATTGAAAGTAATAGATTCCCCCTTAAATATTTCAAGTTCCTGAGTAATTAGGGCTTCAACACTTTCCCTAGTTTCCAATAGTCTTTATGCAAACCAACTAGGTTATTCAATGAGTTCATCGATATCCATTGCTCATGGACTCTCTTGGATTTCATGTATGCTTAACCCTATTGTTGATGTGTTTCTTTTTCTTTTGATGGAAGTATATGCAATGTGAGATTTTTCAAGACTTTTTCTAAGTGGGTCTTTATCACCACCATCATCTGACCCTTCAGTTGATGCCTTTGTCATCTCCATACCACTAGTTATATTCTTTGTTCTTTATGGAGTACTCTTTTGGGACGTTGTTGGTGAATTGGGGTTTTTTTGTGTCACTTCCCTTCCATGATTTTTTTGACCTTCATTGGTGTTGTTTATCTCTTCCATGTCTTATGAAAC
The DNA here is from genome assembly GCA_010110895.2 of Picea sitchensis. Classification (NCBI taxonomy): domain Eukaryota; kingdom Viridiplantae; phylum Streptophyta; class Pinopsida; order Pinales; family Pinaceae; genus Picea; species Picea sitchensis. The sequence goes on from SNQJ01S0048474.1 coordinate 80,693, forward strand.
TTGGTCTGTCGCAATTTCATGGAGATCTAGATTATCTTCTCCACCCTCCTAAAATTGTTCAATTTTAGTGAAATATGAAGAATACCCAACTAATTCCATGTGTGTAGTGAATTTGTTATCTGGGTCAAAACCATTAAATTTTTTGTCTTCCTTTAAACTTAGTTTTTCATGATGTACTTCCAGTTCGTCGAGGTGGGTTATGTGTTTTACAGTTAATTCTCCAATTTTCCATGGTAGGAGTATGAATTGTTTTTTCCTTTTATCATAAAAGAAATGAGCCCAAGTTTTGTACTATCTGCACATTTCCTCAAAAAAAATTATATCCGATACATAAAATCGTAGAAGAAAAGGCTTCTCTTCACTACCAAACAACCTGATAATAGTAAATTCTTCAAAATTTTCATAATATCCTTTCCCATAGAGAAGGTGGCTTCTTCAAGACATAGTCTATATGTATTAGAACCAAAAATCAACTTTTTAAAATTTGAAATAAAATTGTTATGAACCGGGTAAAAATTGTATTGAGATTTATGTCTATACAAAGCCGAATACCATGCATAAATTGGTTCCATATTAAAATCAACATGCTTTTCCCTCGACAAATATTCAAACGTGTGACCATAAGCAATGGAACATATGAGGTAAGAAGTCATGTAGAATTTTCAAGTCTTTTTTAAATTACCAAGTTGGAAAGAGACCTCACTCGAAATAAGATAACCCCAATCTATAATATTGTTTTCATGAAAATCATAATGCAGGGCATATATAACATTTATTGGTACAAATGAAGTAGATTCCAGACCAATAATACGGGTGAACAACCATGAAAATTCTTTGTATGGGTATTTTAGTGAATTTACCTCAATCTTGGAAGCAACGAGGTTCTTTCTTGGGTCTTCCAAATAATTGCTCATAAATCTCTCCTCTCCTCTATGTTGCTTTAGAAATTCATCGACATCTTCATTTTTAAACCACAAGCTAGGTGTAGGGAGTTGTAACATTTTGGAAAATGTTGAAGGAGCCATAGAAATGGGTTGATGTCCTTGCAATTGAATTGTTCTTTTCTTAGAGTTGAACTTATTTGTGCACCATTTAACAATTTCTTTGGATTTTGTTACTTATGAAACACAACCCGCTAATTCTATACATGAATTCCAAATCAAGTTCATTTTCTTCTCGACGGGAGAAAGAGTCTTGTAGTAATTGTATGCCCTAGATCACCGAAACTCTTGATCCTCACGCCCAAGTGTGTTTAGTGTATCTTCGCAATACAACTCTTTTTCCTTACTCAACATTCTTTTTCTACTTTTGGCTTTGACAATAGGTAGTGCTACGATTGATATTTACAACATGGCATATTAGTGTTTACTTAATTTCATCATGTATTGTTATGATATTTCAATCAATCATAAATCTTTCTTTTAATGTTGTTGGCTTGCATGAGATTTGAATTTATTGCAAGTCTTAATGAATGTTTCATGAATTTAATAACGACATTATGTTTATAGAAGTAGCAGTTGATACTGTGGGGACAATAAATGTGATGGGAAAGTCGTGATGTGATGTCATGGAAGATGAAAAATTTTAAGTATGAGAGTGTAAAATGAGGAAAGGAAAGTGCAAATTGTATAACATGGGACTATGGACCTACAAACATAGATATGAGGAAGACTAGGGAGGTTCACACCAAAAATAGAAACATGTCTAAGTATTGCAAACAATAGTTATACGAATTTAATCAGTAAAAGGTGTATTTTGGAGAACACAAGACTTCAGACCTGCAGACTTGTGAACCTAGAGACTAGAAAACGGTTATAATATGGTAAGTGGCCCCACATCTACTTTTCTTGAAAATGACTAAGTGTTGAAAAAGTGAAAAAATGTACAAGTTGGGAAATAAAAAAGTGAGAAGTGCATTTTGGGGAACACAGGATTGCAGACTTGCATACCTGGAGACTTAAGAAAAATTTAACGGATGGTACGTGGCTTCGCATCTACATTTCAATAAAATGACTAAGTATAAAAAATGGAAAAGTGGAATGTGGAGGGCACAAAAGTAAGAGGTGCAAAATGTAGGCGGTGTTACTTCGGACCCATGAACCTACAATCAATGCGGATCCAAGAATTATGCTACCTCTGCTCTGCATTACTTGAAAATTGGCTAAGTGTTGGAAAGAAAAAAAAACTAAAGGAAAACAAAATACAAGGAAAAATCCTATAGATGGTTAAATGAAAACAAAATTTGATCACGAATGTGGATCAATAATGGTATCCAAATCCAAACGGGAATTATGGCCCCAAGCTTGACTACTCAACACTTATTCAACTTCCAAAGCCCCACATCCCTCCTTGGTGGGGGAAAAAGATTTGGAAAGTAAACAATCCAACAAAATCAAAATTGTTTATGTGACTTATTCTTCACAACAAAGTCCCCACTTGGGACCGACTACAAAAGCGCAATTTCAATGTTCTAAATAGATGTTATCACTATAAATCAGACTCAAATAAAAACCTCCACATAATCCTAAATTGATCCTTCTCAAAATCAATTTGGGATGAAAGAAGATTAACACAAAATTATGTTTTCTTCTGGGAAGGAGATTCCATTGAAGCAAACTTAAAAAATTGGTTCAATAATCCCACCACAAAATCTATCAGATGCCTCCCATTCCTAGTTGCATGGGGAATTTGGATTGTCGAAAACCACTCCATATTTGAAGAAAGNAATTATTCACCTTTCTGATTCAGAATCTCTCTCCTTTGTAGGCATAAGGTTGGCCACAAATAACTACAATGAACTTCTCATCCTAAAATGCCTCCTTTCTCTAGAAAAAAAAAACAACATTGAAAGCATGAATATCTACGGGGACTCTCTCCTCATCATAAATTGGATGACTAGAACTTACACTTCTCAAAATTATATGTTGAAAACTTTGCTTCAAGATGTTAAAAGAATTGCTTGTTCTTTTACTCACATCTACTTCACTCATTTGTACTAGTAGAATAATACATCTGCTGACCAGTTATTCAAAGCTGGTCTAGAATTGGAAAGAGGATCGTGGAAAATCAACAAAAAAAACACAAGATCAGTCCACAAAATATTTTCACACCCCATGAGACCAACTCTAAATAGGATGCTCTCTTTTGACATGTTTTTTTTTTTTATTTCTGATGCCCAAAGAAATGAACAGATCACTTATGTCATTAGATGAACATGGTGTTGGACATATTGTCATTGATGTCAACAGCCGATGTCATTGTGATGTGATGATAAGTTGTTATGGTAAATTGTCATTGATGAGTTATCATTTATGAATTTTCATTGATGTCAAAACTATACTAGTTAGTAGAGAATGAAAATGTAAAACAATATGCAGAGAATCAAAGATCAGAAGGAAGAGTGCATTGTAGAAATACCATCGGGATCGAAATCCCCACAGGAAGAATAATGTTCATTAAGACATTTTTAAAGAGTAGTAGCGCATAAAACATAACACGAGGTGAAGAGGAATTCACTCTAAATCTCGAGAGAGGTAGCATGCAAAGAATCTTGTCCATTGATGTAGATCTTGGACAAATCAGGAGCCATCAGATCGAGGGGAATTGAGAGTTTGGAAGAATTATATCTCGATCGTCAGATCTATCTGATTACAAGAGAAGAACTATTGAAGGACTGGTCCATGATCAGATCAAGTTGTGACCGTTAGATACGCAAGCGCCAGATCAAGGGAAGGGATTTATTGCGGAGCACAGAGAGAGAATTAAACAATGCTTTATTTCCAATCCCGCAGCTTGTCTAGACCGTAAGATCTCATCGATTCAAATATCGATGACTGTGGTTGATCCACCAACAATCACACAACTTCAAATTGCAGATTTTTGGCAATGGTTTAAACCACATGCAAGTTACAGTTCCACAATCCACACGGAATGTCGTTGGTCACCCACCAATAGATCTATGGTTGGAATTAGTTCCACTACCAACGAGCAATTTCCATTGCAAAACTCGGCGATAGTTTTAAATGTCGTGCTAGTTGAGACCCCTCAATAATCCATGATCATTGATCTGCTCTGAGATCATTCTCAACCATTGGATCAAGTGGACTGGAAGGATAGAGTAATTCATAAAGGAGGACGTGTGCCACATCAGGATATCCATGTCAACAAACCACGTCAGCAAGGACACATGGCACAATCAAATGATGACAAGTGTCAAAGTGCAGTTGGAATTTTCAGGTATGCGTAATTCATGAATCTAAGTGACATGTGGTATCCACTCAGTCAATGCCACGTCAACAAGTTACGTCAACAAGATAAGTCACTCCGAGAATTTGTACTTCGGGAGTTTCACCACCAACAAAATACCCGAAGTCACAAAGTTCTGAATTCTTGAAGTAAAAAAGAACCGTTCACTCACCTGTAGATTAATTCATGGATGTCGATTTGTTCAAAACCTCTAGACAATCTAGGATCGTCCAACTAACAGAAGAACGAATAATGACTGTCTGATCTGTTTCGGGGAAATATGCTCCAGGAGGTTTAAAGATTGCAAATACTAGAAGTCGCAAAAGCCGAATTTTCGAAGTAAATGGGAGCCATCCATATCAATCGTAGATTAATTCATAATCGCTAGACTAAGCAGTAAAAGAATGAGTAAGGATTGGATCTAGACCGTTGATTTGGTTATGGGAATCATGTCAGCCATCAGATCAACCCGTGTGAGAGGTAACCATTTCGATAAATTGAAAACTCTGGAAGATTAGATGATTGTCAAATAAAAATAGTCGAACGTTGAAGTTTCAAAGTGAACAAGAACCGTCCATTGTGCAAATAAAATATCAACCGTTCGATATACTATGGAGAAATATGCTTCTGATATTTGAAATATTATATAGGCTAGAAGTTTCGAAGTACAAAGTCCCGAAGTATCGATAGTCATCCATCTCATCGGGGGATTAAAATGTGACCGTTGATTTTGATAAGTGATCAAGCACTCACTTGGCCTAGTGCCTGGTCACCACTTGCGGTCATATGGAATAAATAAACAAAGAGAGAAAGAAGAGGTGGTGCTGGGAACATTGCTCCCATGGTTTTGCGCATATGGTCATATGTAAATGGTTTGAAGGAAGCGCCTCATACAAATTTAATTCAGCATAGAGTTAGCACTAGAACAATACAGAGAATTGATAAAAGATCAAATATGATATGTTGGTGAACTGAAAACACAATAGAAGCATGAGTACGATATGATGAGTCGATCTATGTGTGTGATCAACTCATGAAGACAAAAGAACCGACACACAATTATGATTAAAAGAGAGTTAATAAATGAGCATTATGAATAAAGAATAAAAAGGAAAATGATATTATTTAAAGATTAATATTATCATTTAAATGAAAAGGTACAATGATTCAAAATCAAAAGATGCAATGATTCAAATTCACACCAGTTGAAAGACTATATAAACAAGAAAGAATGGTGAGAAGAAGATGTAGTTGAATTTGTTGAAGTATATATATTTATATATAATTGATTGACTGAAGGTTCATTCTATTAGGTTGGTGCATGTTTACAACCTAGTTCTTGTATGAAGATTGGATTCCTCACATCTTAGTTGGATCTGAGATCAACAAGCTGGGACTTGTTATGAGGATTGGATTCCTCATTTCTCGGTTGGATCTGAGAACTACAAGCTGGGTGTTGTAACAGAGATTTGGTTCTCTCATAATTGTTTGAAGATGAAGATATTCAAAGATTGATCTTATGTATTCATTAAAGTTAAATAAATAAATAAATAATTTATTCTTTTATATATATTGACTAAGAAAATGAAATAAATATATGTTGTTTAGTTAATTTATGAAAAGTGGAAAATTGTCCAAAGTTTTGTGACACTGATTCACCCCCCACCCTCTCAGTTCCAAGTATCCATTTAAACAATTGGTATCAGAGCAGGTGCCTTCAACACAGTTTAAACAAAGAAGGTAGATTCAAAATAAATGGGTGGATTTTTTTTTTTCTCCACAAATGAAGCTCCCTTATTTGATGGAATAAATTATTCATTATAGAGGGAAAATATGAAAAGATATCTGAAGTCAAGAGGATATGGAGTTTTGGATTCGGTAGTAAGTAATCCTTGGCACTTAAATACTTCAAAGAGAAAAAAAAAAACTGCAAATGAGGCAAGGAGAAACAATTCAGTATCCTTAAACGCAATCCAGGATGGATTGTAAGACCAAGTCAAAGAAAAGATGAGGCACTACAAATATGCTAAAGAATTATGGCACCAACTAGAAAACAGTTATCAGAATGAAACACAAGAAGAAGATAAATCATATCAAAGTGAGGAACATGACTCAGATAAAGAGGATTCCTATCAGAATAAAGAACAAAACTCAGAAGAAGAGAATTCTTATCAAGATAAGGACCAAGATAAAGAAAAGGTTAATTCCAAACAGATTGAAGAACATAATACATTAAAAGACACTTCTAATCATAATTAAATGAAGGATTTAATTCAATCCTCAGTCATAAATGAAGAAGACAACCTCATCAAGGAATTGAGGCATACCTCATCAATCACAAAAGAAAAATTACATAATATTAAGACTGATGTTACAGTTGCAATAGATGAGATACGTATGGAACCAAAAAACTATATGCATATTGAAGTTCCTATGGATGTTCTTGAACATCTTGAATATAAAGTTATGTGCACATTTGAAGAGTTGGAGAAACTTCAACAGTTAGATCAATCTAATCATGAAGAGTTTGAACAAAGAGTTTAGCTAGAAGACAAAGAAAAGAGATCAAAAGATTGAAAACCGAAGTTACTAATCTAACATAAGAGTTGGAATAATTAAAGGCACATGATAGTAAAAGAAAATAAGTACTAAAAGAATCAAAAGAATTAGTTAACAGTATAAACACTCAACTTGAGGAAATTAAAGAAAGTGAAGAAGACCTAAAGGTCCAGTTAACAAAGAAAGAAAATTCTTACATCATGTTGGAATTGGAAATCATCAATTTCAAAAAGATAAATGAAAGTACTAATGTAGATCTAATGACTCAAATTGAAGAAGCTAAGAAAAATGAAGAAGCCCAGAAGACCCAAATAACTAAAAAGGAAGAATCATGCCAAATGTTTGAATTAGAATCCATCAACCTCAAAAGGATTCAACTAGAATACGAGGAAGAAATCAAAATATTGAAAACTAAAGTTTTTGATCTAACAAAAGATATGGAAGAATTGAAGACATATGAAAAAACTATCAAATGCAAAGAAGTCTTGGATGAGATAGAAGAAATAGTCATCAATCTAAAGAATCAAATTGAATATGCTAAAGAAGTGGAAGAAGCCCTAAAGATTCAATTGACTAAAAATGAAGAATTGTTTCACATTTTGAAGTTAGAAATAGTCAATCTCAAAAAGATGAATGAAAAGACAAATAAGATTGTCAATTTCCATAATAGCTCAGCTATCCTAGATAAGATTTGGAAGAACCAAAGATCATTTGATGACAAAACTGGTCTTGGATACAATAAGAAATACGGCAATGACAAATGGAGCACCATTTAAAAACATGAGAGATGATCATCCTTCTCAAAAGGAAAAGGTGCAATTACAAAATCAATTACAAGTCATGAACTATGTTAAGGAAGGAAGCTATAGAAGAAAAAAGGAAGAAGAAAATAAAACTATAGATTTCTCAAGCCAAAATAAAATCAAGAATGCAAACACCTTCAATGACTATTGATTTTCTTGTCATAGTTTTGGCCATAAAGAAATGGACTTCAAGAAACTAGAGGAAGGATATAAAGAAAATCCAAAAGCTCAATTAGATGTTGGAGATGTAATTTTGTTGGTCACACAACAAAAGTTTGTCATACAATGAGATGTTACAACTGTGATAGGTTTTGGCACAAATCCCAAAGTTGCAGGAGTTCAAAAATTCAATCCTTAAATAAATCATTCAAAACAGTGATAAAACCTAATAAAAGTTGAAAGAAAAAAGGAGATGACAAATCTCCAAAAACACAATTAGAAATAGAAGATCCAAAGAGTAGAATATCTCATAGAAATATATGGAGAAGAAAATCTGAAGGAGAAAACAAGAAAGATGATATTACACCTGAAAATGAAGAAATTAATAATAAGAAAATGATGGGTGAAGGTCCTAATAAAGAATATGAAATAAATCAAGCCCGAGAAAAGGAAGTTCCTATAGAAGAATATGGAACAATATCAAATTCTAATGAAGTCATAATTTGTTAGCCAAAGAGAGAAAATACAAAAAGAAGTTTAAATTGGTTTCTACAAAATCAAAGGATTATTCCAAGAGTTTTTAAAATTAACATATGAAAATCTTGAGTATCTATAGATTAGTGGTCAAAAGAAAAATCATTGGTAGGGTTAGTTGTAGAATACAAGAAGAGGAAAAATAAAGGTAGCAGAGAAGTTCAATAAGTATCATTCAACAAAGATCAATTGATAACAAAATTGATATTTAAATCAATTGGTATCATTCCTCAATTGATATTCCTGTGAAATATCAAAGAAGAATAAGAAGCAAATCAAAAAGATCAGTAAGATTCATACTCTTGTTCTATTTGACAAAGGAAAGTCAGTAAAAACTTAGGAGGAGTATTTTGGTTGTTAAATAATAAAATAATTATATCAAGTTTTGAAAGACTTGATCACTGCAAATGGGTATCACTACAAGTTGGTATCAAGAAGACTACTTATTTGAACACAAATATACCAATGGACTAAGATAAGAAATTAGTAAATTGTCATGGGAAGAAATCTTGTCAGGAAGAACTACCCTTTTAGAAACAAAGGGGGAGAGTAGTTAGAGGCAAAAAGAACATATTGACAGGGGGAGCCATTAATTTATGGCAGAGCATGATTACAGGGGGAGTTACCCAAGTTCATATTTTGGTCAACAACATGTAGACAGAAAAAGGTTGATCATAAGGGGAGAAACCCTTTGCCATTTATGTCAAAGGGAGAGAGTAACTTCATAGGAGAAAGAAGTATCATCACAGGGGGAGTTTGTGTATGAAGTTAGTGTGTTTCCCTCAATGAAAAAGGGGGAGATTGTTGGACATATTGTCATTGATATGTTGTCATTGATGTCAACAACTGATGTCGTTGTGATGTGATGATAAGTTGTTATAATGAATTGTCATTGATGAGTTATCATTGATGAATTGTCATTGATGTCAACAGTATAACAATTAGCAGAGAATGAAAATGTCAAATAGTATGCAGAGAATCAAAGATCAGAAGGAAGAGCGCATTGTAGAAATTCCATCGGGATCGAAATCCCCACATGAAGAATCATGTTCATTAATACAGTTTTAAGGAGTAGTCGCGCAAAAGACATAACACGAGATGCAGAGGAATTCACTCTAAAGCTCAGGAGAGATAGCATCCAAAGAATCATGTCCATTGATGTAGATCTCGGACAAATCCGAAACCATCAGATCGAGGGGAAGTCAGAGTTTGGAAGAATTATATTTTGACCGTCAGATCTGTTATATTACAAGAGAAGGACCATTGAAGGACTAGTCAACGATCAGATCAAGTCGTGATCGTTGGATACGCAAGCACCAGATCAAGGGCAGGGATTGATTGTGGAGCACGAAGGGAGAATTAAACAACGCGTTATTTCCAATCCTGCAATTTGTCTAAACCATGAGATCTCATCGATTCAAAGATCAATGACTGTGATTGATCCACCAATAATCACACATTTTAAAATTGCAGAGTTTGGGATACGGGTTAAACCACATGCAAGTTACGGTTCCACAATCCACACCGACCGTCGATGGTCACCCACCAATAGATATACAGTTGGCATTAGTTCCACTACCAATGAGCAGTTTCCATTGCAGAACTCGATGATAGTTTTAAATGTCATGCTAGTTGGGACCCCTCAATAATCCTTGATCGTTGATCTGCTCCAAGATAATTCTAAACTATTGGATCAAGTGGAGTGGAAAGACAGAGTAATTCATAAAGGAGGATGTGTGCCACATCAGGAGATCCACGTCAGCAAGGACACATGGCACAATCAAATGATGACAAGTGTCAAAGTGTAGTTGGCATTTTCAGGTATGTGCAAGTCACAAATATAAGTGACATGTGGTAGCCACTCAGTCAGTGCCATGTCAACAAGTGACGTCAGCAAGATAAGTCACTCTGGGAGTTTGTACTTTGTGAGTTTCACCACCAGAAAAATACCTGAAGTTCCGAAGTAAATGGGAGCCATCCATCTCAACCATAGATTAAGTGATAACCGTTGGATTAAGCAGTAAAATAATGAGTAAGGATTGGATCCAGACCATTGATTTGGTTCTGGGAATCATGCCACCCATCGAATCAACCCGTGTGAGAGGTTACCATTTCAGGAAATTGAAAACTCCGGAAGATTAGATGATTGTCAAATAAAAATAGTTGAACGTGGAAGTTTTGAAGTGAACGAGAATCATTCATCGTGCAAATAAAATATCGACCATTCAATCTACTATGGAGAAATCTTCTTCAGATATTTGAAAGATTATATAGGCTGGAATTCACGAAGGACAAAGTACTGACAATCGTCCATATCATCGGGAGATAAAAATGTGACTGTTGATTTTGATAAGTGATCAAGCACTCGCTTGGCCTAGCACTTGGTCACCACCTGCGGTCGTATGGAATAAAGAAACAAAGAGAGAAATAAGAGGCGGCATTGGGAACATCGCTAAGACAAAAATCCCATAGTTTAGTGCATGTGGTCATATGTAAATGGTTTGAAGGAAGCGCCTCATACAAATTTAATTCGACAGAGAGTTAGCACTAGAACAATACAGAGAATCAATAAAAGATCAAATATGATATGTTGGTGAACTGAGAACAAAACAAAAGCATGCATATGATATGATGATTCAATCCATGTCTGTGATCAACTGATGAAGACAAAAGAACTGACACACAGTCATGATTAAAAGAGAGTTAATTCATGAGCATTATGAATAAAGAATAAAAAGGAAAATGATATTATTTAAAGATTAATGTTATCATTTAAATGAAAAGGTACAATGATTCAAAATCAAAAGATGCAATGATTCAAATTCACACCAGTTGAAAGAATATATAAACAAGAAAGAATGGTGAGAAGAAGATGTAGTTGAATTTTTTGAAGTATATATATTTATATATAATGGATTGAATGAAGGTTCATTCTATTAGGTTGGTGCATGTTTACAACCTGGGTCTTGTATGAGGATTGGATTCCTCACATCTCAATTGGATCTAAGATCAACAAGATGGTACTTGTTATG